>AYEL01079156.1:0-58512 GCA_000484575.1 Olivierus martensii
GTACTGCGAGTTATTCTGAATTAAAGACATAATTCAGAATAACTCACACTTGTATGACATAATTATCGGATTTTGAATTGAATTTATAGTGAAACAAGATTATTTTGTTTTGTGTGAATAAACTGGACAATACGAAATATAGCTGTATTCACTCTATTAATCTCTATGAACTAATAAACCCACAAAATGTGACAATATGATACTCTTTTAATTTATAAATGGCTAAAGCAAAACAATCAAAATAAAACCCAAAAATAAATTTTTTTGTTTTAATTTAAAAACTGTGTAAATTGAGTACCGTGCAAATCGAGAGCTAGGTATATATAAGTTTTGCCTATGTGGGCCAAATTGTAAATTCCAAAATACTTGGCATGCTAAAAAAGTGTTATGGAAAAATACGTTCAAATTGATAAAAAGTTAGGCACAAGGGAAAGATTTATACAAATTTTATAACAATGATTCTTTATTTATGACAATAATTACTTTTTATTACAAACGGTTTAACCTTTTCCGCTCCTCTTAAAAAAAAATAAACATTCCCTAGGGGTCCGAAGGGTTGACCTTGGCTTTTTCGTGTGACCTAGTGTATATAGATCTTGGTAAATACCATTTAATAAAGCGCATACCGGGATAATGTTCTTTTACACATTTATACATTTTACATAATGTTCTTTTACACATCGGTGTGGCCCATCTTTGGCCCACCTAAAAAAAATGCTGGTTACGTTACAGACTACATACCATCCATACACAGAAAGTTAGTAGAATTCTAGTAGATTTTCTTCAAGATCTTAGTAGAAAATCATCCTCCACTATTGGCAACACTGGTTGAAGTCGTTTCATGTCTGGCGAATATTTGAAAAATTAAAATCAAAGAAATTTTTTAAGGTAAAATGAATGATGATTTATGTAAATTTTATATTCAAATTGGTAATGCTATGTAAGCGGTTTATTTTTTTAATTTATAATTTATATAAAATAGATTATAAGTAGATTCAAGTTATATAAATATACTGTATATGGTTAATATTCAAAATAAAAATAATACTCTTAATTTAATTAAGATATTAATGTATGAATTAATAAATCTGGTTTTATGAATAATTATACAGTGATTATTATATATTTAATCTCAGTTTTCTCTTAAATATAATTGGGTGCAAGTTCAATTTGTTTATGCTACGTTTTTATGATCGGAATTGCGCACAATCGTACATTACAGTATAACTTTTTCTTCCCTGTATTATTTATTATATTATATTATTTCTTCAGAAAAGACTTAAAGATATAAGATAAATAATCACTTTACAAAAATATTTTCAACCAGAATAGTACTCGTTATTTAATCAATTAGAAGCACAAGATAGGTATCAGAGGAGTTTGTATTGTGATCACATATATTAAAAAATAACGATTTTACAATAAGAATACATATTTCTTAGTAAAACTAAATAATTAATAATTGTTTTGGTATCCATTAGTTTTGTAACCTAACAGAAAACTTTTTATGGACATTAAACATGTGTGAACTATGTTTTATAATTAACATATCAATCAGTTCACAGAATAATTGAGCCATTCCGATAATTTTGTTTACTTGCAATTTCAAAATCAATTTTCATTTTTTAAGGCACACTAAAAATTAAAATTGATTTTTGAATAATTTTTTAAAAGAAAATTAACATTACATGTTGCAAACTAAATAACATATATTATTAATTCCATTCTACAATATGCATTGTTAATTTTCTTTAGTCTGTTCTTGTTTTAATGTAAATCAATTTTCCAGTTAATTGAGATGGCTGACAGTCTTGCACATATGAAATTTTGAAATTTCATATGTGCAAGACTATTATAAATATTTGAAATTTGAAATTATTGAAATTTCAAATTTCAAAATGAAATTTAAAAAATTGAAATTTTTAATATTAATTGAAATTTGAAATTTATTTGAAATTGAAATATCTATTATTTCAATTTGAAATTTTTAATATTAATTTTTGTCTAATTTTATAATATAATTACCAATAAATTATACTATATAAAATATAAATTAAATTTGCCATATTAGATAGTTTCAATATGAATGAAATCAAACATTCTACAGGGTGTCCGAAAAGTATCTTTACACTTTTAGAAAATTATTAAAAAGATACAAAGAAGGATATGCACTTATAATTTTTTGCATTCAATAAAGAAAGTATCAAAGTTTTTTTTAAATGAATTGGACACTATATGCCATCCTTGATGGCGCCAAATATAGATCTCTTCTCAAAGTGGCTTCACCCCAAGAAATGGCACAAGTTGTAGTGTGATTTATCGAATTAAAATCTACAACGCAGGTACAACGTAAATTTTGGACTGCATATGATTGAAAGCCGCCTTCAAGACTGACAATTTATGAATGGCATAAGAGATTTATGACAATAGGTGTTTTACCAAAAGTGAAATCTGGTCAGCCTAGCAGAAGCTTTCGATGATGTTGAACAAATTCATGAATCTTTTCATCATAGTCCTCGTGAATCGATTCGTTTGGTAGCCCATAAATTACAAATACCTAGATCAACTGTGTATGATGTAGTGTTGAAAAATTGAATTACAGCAACTATCGGGACTGTTGATTCTGTAATGTTTCACAGAACCTTGCTTGAAATCTCTTGCTGACTCGATGTGTTGCGTGCAACTAATGATGCACATATTGAAATGTTGTAAGAATTGTCAAAAAAACTTTGATACTTTCTTTATTGAATTAAAAAAACTTAGGTGCCTAACTTTGTTTTTTTAATGATTTTCTAAAAGTGTAAAGATACTTTTTGGACACCCTGTATTTTTTTCCAAATGTAAGATTATCAAATGTAAATTCAGAAATGAGGGAAAAGGAGATTTTCAGTTTTCTTGACATATTTTTTCCCAGATTAAATTTAGAATAACAAAATGAAAGTATTACAAAGAACTTTAATTTAATATATACAGGATGTTTCTTACCACCCGTACTACCCTTTTTTCTCGGAAATTTGATGAGATAGGAAGTAGGGTGAAAAATTTTGATTACCAAAGTATATCCGAAGAATCAAATTAAAATATAATAATAATAAGAAGAAGAAAGTTTAAAATTTCAATGGGAACACTAAAAAATATTTTTAAATTATTATTTTAATAGTTATGATATTTAAATAAAGAGATTACTTACATTTTTGGATTTTCATTCTTAATACTTTGTTCAATAAATTTTGAAATTATTATTTATAAAAAAAATAAAATAAAATTATCAAATGAGATTTATCC
This sequence comes from Olivierus martensii, assembly GCA_000484575.1. Taxonomy (NCBI): domain Eukaryota; kingdom Metazoa; phylum Arthropoda; class Arachnida; order Scorpiones; family Buthidae; genus Olivierus; species Olivierus martensii. Next base: position 3,286 of record AYEL01079156.1, read on the forward strand.
AATTTATCTTTCACATCTGAAATCAATGCTTATTATACAGGATGTTTCTTAGCACCTGTATCCTTTTTTTCTTGGAAACACAATGAGATAGGAAGTAGAGGAAAAAATTTTAATTACCAAAGTATATCCGAAGAATCAAATGGGCATGATAAAAATTTTGTTGGCCCATTGGAAGTAGGGGCACAAGGGGTCAACTTTGAAATCTCCAATGGAAACCTATGCCAATTTTGGCATAATTGCTTAGAACTGTATAAATCAAACAACTTTTGTTTTGAAAATTTTTTAATATCACCTACGGATTGTGAGATATCACAAAAAAAAGATGCCGCCGCATGTGCCGCCGATTGGGCTATCCAATCAATAAGAAGAATAAAAATCAAACACAGGGCATCTGTGTACATTGTGGAACATTATTGAAGCAGCAAAGAGCAATATTATTCAGATTTAAGTCCATAGTATTCGAACCACAGGTGCAACAAGTCTTTCGCCATCACAGTTCAGCATGGAGCCACAAGAGGGTTTCTCAAGAACAAGGGTTTCTCGATTTGTTTCAGCCCTTTATGAGCGCCATGGATGTACACAGATGCCCCCTGTCAGATTCTTCTTCTTCTTCTTATTGCTTTAATAGCCCAATCGACGGTACATGTGGCGGCATCTTTTTTTGTGACATCTCACAATCCATAAGTGATATTAAAAAACTTTCACAACAAAAGTTGTTTGTTTTTCACAGTTCTATGCAATTATGCCAAAATTGGCATTGGTTTCCATTGAAGATTTCAAAGTTGACTCTTTGTATCCCTACTTTCGATGGGCTCACAAAATTTTTATCATGCCCATTGGATTCTTCAGATATACTTTGGTAATCAAAATTTTTTCTCTTACTTCCTATCTCATCATGTTTCCAAGGAAAAAAAGGTAGTATGAGTGCTAAGAAATACCTTATATATACTGTACTTGTATATAATTTATATATACACAAGTACACTATATATAATATTACACAGTATAATTTTCAATCCTGACTTGGATCTTCTTCAGCAATATATTTAGCAGTAATTTGACTCTTCTACAAAATTACATTTCTAGAAACTTTTATGTAAATTGAATAACATTATATTTTATATACTAATAATTAAATTGATTAAATGTGCATATATAGATAACAAAACAATCTTATGCAGTGTTAATATTAAACCATGCAATAATAACATAGAATTAAATACCTATATATTTATTATATTACAAAATAACACCTGCTAAATGTCTTTGTATTATTATTATGATACATCTTAAAGGAAATATCAATATAAGTTACCATATTAGTGATATGGTGTGCATTCTGGAGATTATTACAATCATATATGATCTTTTTAGCAGTCAAAAGATTTTTATTCAGTAACGTTTTCAATGCTCTTGGTGTCTTCTTCCTCAGCTGTTACAACTTGTAGTTTGTGTTTGGTGCATTCTAATTGAACGTTTATCATATATGATCTACTAGCATTTCCAATATTTACGAAGCAGGTCATATTAATTTATTAAGATTGTTTTAAAGAACTTTTATGTAAACAATATGCCTCTGCCGATTCTTTTTAACCATATTATATTGACTGTTATAAGTAAATATAATACATAAAATACAGCAAAAATAAAACTATGAGATTTATATTCTATTGCATAAATAATTTTTTGTGCAATATAACATAAGTCTTGTAGTTTTATTTTTTTCTTTTTTGGAGATTTTATGCTCTACTGTTTTAAAAAATTCCTGGTAGTAAGAGTAATATAGATCTCTTCTTGTGATATGATGCCATTTGTAATGAATTTTTTTTAGTTATTAGATCTTTATTCTTTGTATCTTATAGCTTATCTGTTATATACTACTTTTGTGTTGTTTACTTTCTCTAATATCTTGCAATTGATATTTATCATATAAGATATTGTGCTTTTGTATTTTGTTTTGTTCTATGAAGTTTGTACTTTTATTGGCATATTCTAAATTCTCTGTTCTGCTTTACATAAAATTTCCAATAATTTCTTGTATATAGTTACAATAAATGACAAATTAATATTTACTATGATTATACATTACATAGTAGAATTTACAGATTAATCACAGAAAAAACTGCATAATTATATGTAGATTTATTCTGTGATTAATCTGATGGAATAATTCATAGAGAATCTCTGTAAAACAATGATCAGAAGATAAAAAAATTTGTCTGAATCACAACAAATTTTTTGTAATTTAGGTAAAGAAGCATATATCAAAATAGACTTGCACAAATTGATAAATGTATTTTGATATGCCCTATATTTTCATTTTTCTAGCATATAAATAAACTTTTCTATATTGTCATAGAGATTATTTCCAACTTTCAAAAACCATTTTCTTAGAATTATACTGACTAAAAGAAGAAAATATAAGATTGTTATATTTAGTTTTACGTTTTAAAAACTTCTTTTGAGATTATAATTTTTGGGATAAATCATTTCATTTTTCCTTAACAAATAATAATTGCAGTCTTTTTATGTATTTTATAATACAGGTACTCATCTAGTTACAAACATAATTCTTACATAAGTTTTGTTCATAAATCAGAATGTTCATAATTCAGATATAACTTTATATACTATTAATTGTAATATATTTTACAATTGGACCAATTAAAATCTTCTTATTTCACAAATTTTAATAAAAAATTCCAAATATAAAGTAAAGAATTTTTGATATAATTCCACTATCTTGAAATACTGCCATATGTTAACTTATTGTATAATTTTACATTATATTGGTTGCTAGAGCATTTTGCTATTATACTATTTAAAATTATTGAAGAGTTTTTGAAATTTCATGTAATTTTAAAATGAAATTTTGTGTTTATAAGTACAAATGTTCATAACTTGAAGATACCTGTATAATGTTTTAATTTAAAATTTATTTATTCAGAAATATTAAGAATGAATTACAAATATTTTTTATTTTAACTAATTTATCTTTCTTTTTGGTAAAATTAAAATTCCCTAATATTTGACAATGAATATGATATTTCATTAGTAGAATTCATAAATAAATGCTAGAGGAATACCAATAAAAATGAACACTCGTAAATTAAAAAAAAAAAAAAACTAAACTATCTGTAAATATTCACATTAAAGTTTTTTAAAATTGGAATTTTAATTTTTTTTAGAATTTATTCCATTATATTTTGCAAAATGTCATTTTTGTTAAATATTAGAGAATACTAATTTTAAACCATAATTTGTTTAATAGCGGAAAAAAGGAGACGGAAAAAGCTGTTGAAGAAAGTTCCTGAATCTGGACGGACGGCGGGCCTGACCCGCAGGGGTCAGTGCCGGGTCCCGTCAGATCCGCCCGCCCGGGGAACCGACGAAGGAACCGAACACCAATTAATAATTTGGACATTGAGATAAAGTACTGTTGCTACATCCTGGACCCGGACATCTCCCTCCATCCTGATTACGGAAGTCGTACCTATAAAATACGATGGTCCGGTCATCTGCCCGTCACTGTAACTTCATTCTACATCCGACGACAGTGAGATCAACGCACCAAAGACTCTATTTCCTCAGGTAAATTTAGGCATCATAATTACGGTCAGTTAGGTTCGTTTGACTAGTCCTAAAATCGTTCGAATCTCTCTTTCTATTCGTTATTGTAGAAATTATATGCATTCACTGTAGATCTAGCTTATATTACTTTAATTGTTAAATAAATGTTTTATTTCTAATTGTTATTCAAGAGTTGGTCTCTCTTATTACGAACCTGGAGCTCCATGCCTCTTACTCACGCGATAGATTTCGGCTATTCTAACATTCTGACATTTTATTAATTTTCAACTACAGCGACACCTTGCGGATCCTCACATATTTTTTTTTCTGTTTAAAAGACACCTTATTTAATGTGTATTAATTCAAGAGTTGGTCTCTCTTATTACGAACCTGGAGCTCCATGCCTCTTACTCACGCGATAGATTTCGGCTATTCTAACATTCTGACATTTTATTAATTTTCGACTACAGCGACATCTTGCGGATCCTCACATATTTTTTTTTCTGTTTAAAAGACACCTTATTTAATGTGTATTACAGTAATAACAAATTATTGCTGTATAAGCAGTGTGCATACTATATACAGTATTATAATTACAGTTATCTTTATTCAATTTTTTAAAACACTAACTATGTAGTAAATAAAATCTTATTTTTGATCGATAGTTTTTTGATGTTGCAAGATGTTTGATGTGACAGCTGACACTTTATTGTTTGATTTAACAGTTGACACATTGTTTTCTTGTATTGAAAAACTGGGTTTGATGTGATAGCTGACACACTGTCTTCCTGAACTGCATTGAAAAACTGCATTAGCCTTGTCTGAGTTGCTTTTTGCCTCAGATCTAAAATATCAGCATAAGGAGCAAATGCACAGAAAGTTAGGCACCTAAAATTTGAGGTTACATTAAAGTTATAGGATCACATTCTTCTGAGATATCTGCGAACAATATGAACAGGCTTTTTGGCTTACCAATGATCTAGGATCAAGGTTAGGTAATGAGACTTTCCTATCTGAACAACACAAGAGACTACGTTTGGTAACAAACAACTTCCTTTATCAGTTTTTATCAGAAAGAGAGAGAGAGAGAGAGAGAGAGAGAGAGAGAGTTTATATTGGTAATAGTATTTTCACTGCTTAGTGGGAGCCCGCGAATAAGTGCAAAAGTGCCGCGAAAATTGATTTTGTGGTTACAAATTTTCGCGAATAATCGAACACACGAATATGGAATCTGCAAACAAGAATTGACTGTAGTTATTTAGCAATTACTATAATATTTCAAGATGAAAGAGCTTCCAAAAATATTTGCATTATAATCTGAAAATTATATTCTAATCTCTTATATGAAAAACTTATAATTGGATCACATAGATTACACAGTAGACTATATACAATATATTTATCACTTAAGTTCATCATAAGAATAGTGGATTATAAATAATCAAATAGACCAGAGTGCATGCAGTTAGAATATAAATTTCAAAAATTTGTAAAATTTAATGTAACAGATTCAGGATAGATCATAATGTATCTATATTAAAAAAATTCATAATTTTTTTATATAATTACCAGATACTGATGATTAACAAGCAAAAATGAATATGGTATTCAAAGTGGAGTTTGATTGTCATCAGATGGAAATAGTTACATAACAAAATCATGTTATCAGATTAATCTTTTTACCAATTTTACCAATTTTAGATATTCTACAATCATTTTCATTAAAATATAACATCTATTGATTCTTTCAATCTTTATTGTTACAAATAGCATTGGTATGGCAATATTTCAACAATTTCATAATCAAAACTAAGGCCACTAATTAAATCAATTGCTTCACACCAAAATATGAAGTATGACAAAATAAGACATACATAAAACTGCTATCTTCAATATTTTTTTATATATAAAATATTTAAAAAAAAAATAAAAATGATTGCATAGAACAGAACGAGATTAAGGTCTAATAAGACCCAAGAAAGGCTTCCTAATATAAATAATATTTCTTTTAACTACCATATTGTGATAAATTCACAAAGCATAAAAAGTAAATTGTTTAATTTTATGTTCATAGTTATGAATATTTTTGAATTCTTAGACTTTAGATTTGACAAAGCATCTATTACTGTATGAAGGTATTCTTACATGGCGCTTAAACAAACAGAAGTCAATTGATGTTCATGTTATTCTGTTGGAAGACATCCTTGTTTTGCTACAGAAGCAAGAAGAAAAATATTTTTTGAGATTTCATAATACAAATATATTAAGTGGTCGGGAAGATACTAAAGTAGCTCATAGTCCTATTTTGAAATTGCATCATTTATTTACTCGGGATGTTGCAACAGGTAATTTATATATAAATTATTAAATATAGATCGGAAGAGCGTCGTGTCTGCAACAGGTAATTTATATATAAATTATTAAATATAAAATTTTAAACAAAATAAAAAAACATAAAACTTAAAAACTAATTTCTTATCAAGATTAATTTTAAATATTCTTCCATTTTTCAGAAGTAAGAAATTCATATTGTAAATTGTAAATGAAACAGATGTTTTATAATTTTTAATTATAATTATCATATATTTTTATTTTTGGAAGTGAATTTAATATTTCATCTACAATAGATTCCCATTATTTGGAGTTGAATTATATGGGTCACAATTAAACCTGTGGAGTTTTCAATGCCCCAGATTTGTTTCTTTATTACAGGGTATAGCTTAGATTTTTATTATATCTATTGGAATTCATCAATAATTTCAATATCCTCAAACTGGATTTTAACTCCATTCCATAGATTTTTTCCTTAAAAATTTAACATTAAATCACAATATTAATTATATCCTCACTGTTTGTAAAATTGTTTAATTTTATTTTGTTATTAATTTTATTGAAAACTTTTTTGCCAGTAATAGTGTCTTGTTTAGTTTTCCCCACAGGGAAAACTAAACAAGTGCATCTATTTTGTAACTAAACAAGTTGCATCTATTCTGTATTACATTAGTATTCACTGTCATGTTTATTCGCATCTTGTTGCTCTTACTCATTGTCACTTTTATGCCTTTTTGGGCCTCTAGTTTCATATATCACTTCTGTATAATCTAGCAGGATTTTATTTTCACTGTATTTTAAGCTCTGTTGTTAACTGAATAGTCTTTGCTGTATTTTATATTTTGTTTATGGGCTGAGGTCCAGACAGTTCAGTATTCTATTGGCTGATTTTGGTCACAGGATTGCCACTGCAGGTAAACCTGAAGCAATGCTTCTGTCTCCCCAGTTTAACTTCCCTTTTCTATATCCCAATAATTCTTCTCCTCCTCCTCTTACTCTAATTTTAACATTATTTCATCTATCTCTTCTATCATAATTCTTCCATTTCCTATAATACTAAAAAACAGATTATAACCTATAAATAAAAGTCTCTCTTCCTCTTTCTTTGTAAATTATAAATTATATCTTAGATAATTGGAAATCAAATTAAAATTATAAATATTGCAGTAATTTCTTGCTGCAAATAAACAAATCTCTTTTTCAATAAGTAATTGAAAATTTGAATATATATATGTATTAAATTTATTTTTTGATATTAAATGCATATCATCTATAAAATTCTGATTTTTTTGAGTATTTTTATGATTATCCTGAGAATCGGTTATCTGAGGAGATTAATTTTCCAATTGCCATGGTTAGTAAGAGTCTACTGCATTTCTTTAAATACTTCATTTTTTGTTTAAATTCTAATTAAAATTATGGTATCTCATTTTTATTAAACTTTTTAAAACTAAATTTAAAAACTTAATTATAAAAATAAAAATAAAAAATCACTAATTTTAATAAATTAAAACAGAACTATTTTCTTTAATATTCAGACAGCTCATATAACAGGAAAAAATTTTTACTACTTAAATCGTTTTTAGCCTAACTTTGAGACCCTCCTCAGTATACAAATTCTTATACAATGAATACTTTAGAACATAATAATAAAGAACGCAATTAGTTCAAAATTCTTTAGAACCAGTTTTCGTTTTTTAAAGTTTTTAAAATTCATAAATGCTTTTTTAAAATACATACTAGAATTTATATTATTTTATCTGTAATAATGTTAGAATAATTTTAAAAATCAATATTACATATGATTTAAACATAATAAAAATTTTTTGCATATTTTTTGCACACCAGTGCCACGATAAGGGAAGGTTTTTGGATCATTATTGTTAATTATATTGATAAAAATAGGAAGTGTTAAAAAGCTATAGAACTATTTTGTTTCATAAATGAAATAAAAGTAAATTTATTAATTTTATTAATCAATAAATAAAAATATGCCAAATGTTTCTTGTGATATAATAAACTATAATCAGTTCAGTAACTGAACTGAAGGGGAATGGAATTTCTCTTGCATAATTTTTAAGCAAAGATTTCATATTGTTAATTTAAAAAATTTAACTATTTGTTAAAATTTAAGTAACTATGAAACCTGATCTAGTTTATCAATGATTGATCACTTCCAATGCTCAAAACTGAACTTATGGAAGCACAAAATTGCATATAGAATGAAAAACTAAAAACTTCTAAAAAATTTTTTTAAGTTTGATTAATATAATAATTTGGAGAATAGATCCTGTTCAAAACATAAAAATAACCCTGTATCCAATTTACTTTGGTATTAATGAACAGATGAACATAAAAGAACAGAATTATGATATTTTATAAAAACTGCTATGCTATTTTTATTTTTTTAATATTAACTACATGAATATAGTATTTAATTATGATATATATGATTTTGAAAAGGTTTAAGTATTTGTAATCCATAAGTCCCTTTTGTAATTCAGTGGCATAATTGAATCAACCAAATCAAAATCGATAAACTTCACATGTAATCTTTACACATAAATTTCATATACATCATCTTTTTGACTTACAAAATACTCTACTGATGAATTTGATCTTACATAAAATATTTTCCATAAGAAACAACAACAATAATCAACACAAAAGAGCAGGGAAAATACAAAAATAAAGTAAAAGTTTTTTTTTTCAACCTAAAATAATTTTATTGAAGTGCATTCAGTCCTCTGGATCCTCCTCAGCTATCAGAAAAGAGTAATATAAACTTTAGAACACAGCTGCAAAAACGAAATAAAAAATTTGATTAAAAAGTTCAAATTATATCTATGGTAACAAGTTGCATAATAAAAATTCATATGTATAAAACATATTTAAACTAAAGTTATATATATAAAATAAAATTATATTATTAAGAATAAGAGAAAAGAACAAGAGCTGGTTGAAGATCCTGGTCAGCCTGAGGAATTTTTTTAATAAAATGGCCCTTATTATAAAACGGGTGGGCAATTATTTTCTGCCGAGGGCCAGATAAACAATCTTCAGGATGAAATGGGCCGTATAAAAATTGAAATTTACAGTCTATTCCGAAATGGTTTTCACTAAATTACTTCTTACTGTTTTTCCGGTTACTATAAAAACTTAATGCGTTAGTTAGTACAGTAATAAGACATATGCTAGTACTTTCATCGTATAGTGACTAAATCGATGTGTGTCGCCATCTTAAAAGATTTGTGACTGGTCCGTGCAATAGTTGGATGCATCGTATAACGGGTGACACATAAATGACAATCGTCGCTTACAAATGGAAAAAAAGTGAATATAATATTTTTTATTCTGTAAGTACATCTCGGAACCTATTAAGCTGTACTTCTGTTTGCCGCAGTTACCGAGATATACGTTAGATATAATTCTGCTGCATTAAAAATTCGTTCATAAAAATATCTCGGCTTTCATAGCAACTTTTCAAGATGGCGGCACATACTAGTTTAGATACTACGTGTGAATAAGTACTTTTTCTAATATTTGATGAAATTATTAAAAAATACTATACAGTCAATCAAAAAAGTATTGGGACACAACAAACTGTCAATCATTTATTGAAAAATAAATAATTAATACACTGAAATTAATACTGTTTTCACTACAGTCACTATATAGAACTAAAACAAAGTTTTTAATCTAAAAATTCAAGAAAAATAATATGAAATAAATAAGAAATGCCACACATCTTGTGTTCAAAGTGAAAAATCACGCTCAAAAAAGTATTGGGACATAGAGGAAAAAGTCCAAGAAATAGCCATAATTTGGCAGAATTGTCATTTAAAGTGTACTATGTAAGAGATCTGAAATTGGAGAAGTTTATTTTAAGGTGATTTCAACCAAACTTTTAGTATGGGTCGGAAAAAATGTGAGATAGCATTAGATATAAGAAAAATTATTATCCATCACTGGAATAGTGGGAATTCTATAAGAAATATAAGTAGAATGGTAAATATGAGTAAATCCACTATTCATAATATAATTTCAAAATATCGGGAGACAAATCTACTCATTAGCAAAGCAAGAACTGGATGTCCCAGGTGCTTTACTGAACGTGAAGACAGGTGGATAGTAAGGAATATTCATTGTAATCCTAAAACTAGTGCAATTAAATTAACTTTTGAAGTGCAACGAATGTTTAAGAAATCCACAAGTGTTGAAACTGTAAGAAATGCTTTGAAGAGATATAATTTTCATGGTCGAACAGATAGGAAGAAACCATTCATAAATGAAGTGAATCTGGAACAGAACAGAACAGATTTCTAGAATTTGCTAATGAATAGATTTGTCTCCCGATATTTTGAAATTATATTATGAATAGTGGATTTACTCACATTTACCATTCTACTTATATTTCTTATAGAATTCCCACTATTCCAGTGATGGATAATAATTTTTCTTATATCTAATGCTATCTCACATTTTTTCCGACCCATACTAAAAGTTTGGTTGAAATCACCTTAAAATAAACTTCTCCAATTTCAGATCTCTTACATAGTACACTTTAAATGACAATTCTGCCAAATTATGGCTATTTCATGGACTTTTTTCTCTCTGTCCCAATACTTTTTTGAGCGTGATTTTCACTTTGAACACAAGATGTGTGGCATTTCTTATTTATTTCATATTATTTTTCTTGAATTTTTAGATTAAAAACTTTGTTTTAGTTCTATATAGCGACTGTAGTGAAAACAGTATTAATTTCAGTGTATTAATTATTTATTTTTCAATAAATGATTGACAGTTTGTTGTGTCCCAATACTTTTTTGATTGACTGTATATTAATTTTCTCATCCCTGCACTAGAAAGAGATTTGATTCTTTTGGAAAAATTTTTCAGGTTCTTTACCTTTTGATTCATGCTATTTTTATTATGTTGCCGGATATTTATCAATCATTAAAAGTTTGGAGAGTTTAGGTGTATAAATAGAATTTTTGAAATCATCGAGTTTATCATACATTTTTAGAAAAAAGTTTTTTGTTAATTTTTTAAAGACAGAACATGACTTATATAAAATAATTTAAATTGATTTAATTTAATATTTAAGAGTTCAATAACAAATTTTATATGGATAATAATCTGTTTCTGATATCAGTAAAATAATGTAAGATTATAGAATACTAATTTACATTTTTTGCAAATTCGTGCACTTAAAATCTGATCCAAATTTTTATCTGATTTTTGATCTAATTCAATCTGATTGCTATCGTGAATATGGTGTTGAGAAGAGATTCTTTTAAAATTTGTATGGGCATCGATTTATTTTAGAATATTGGATTTTACAAATGCTTTATTTTTTCTCATAACTGCAAATGTGAATTGAATAAATTGGAAAACACGTGATTTTTGAAGAAGCTAATTATGATGATGGATCCAACTCACAATTTTAGATTTGGATGTGCAATTCAGTTCAGTTGAAAAGGGATAGATAATAATTCTAGCATTGTGATCATCTACTGAATCTGTTGTGGACTTCTAACAGAATCACCATGTTTTATCTTACACATAAAAGACAATATTTTTCTTAAAGGAATCGTAAAAAATCTTCTGGTATAGGAATATACAATCTTGGATCATATATTAGATCTGATCATGCATTCACACAATATGTGAAAAGAAACTTTCATCTCCTTCTTGACATTATAATTACAACTGTTAACAGTCTCAATTAAGTAGGGATGTCTTCTAAGATGACATTGCCCTCCTAGGAATCTTATAACAAATTTTAATTTCATTTTTATTTCAAGCAAGCAACTTTCTAAACCTCTGCAGAACTTAAAATAAGAGCCTTTGCTTGCCTTAGTCCACCACTGGACTTCCAATAAGAGAAGTATGTAACAGCCATCCAGTCCCTGACGAACTTCCCAAATGCATTTGATGGAATGCCCAGGGCGGGTTTGGATATTACTGCAAACACGAAGATTATTAACAGCATATATAGCTTTCAGTACAGTATAGTATTTACTTTCAATTTAAGCTAAAAATTTTTATTATATCTGAATGTATTTTTTAATCAAATTGTATAAATGTTTTATTTGAAAATTTGCTAATTTAATATTAAAAAAAATTTACTGAATTTTAACTGTAATACATTAAAACTACTAATTCAAATTTATATGAAACTTATACTAAATCTATTTATGGATGGTTCAAACGAACCATGTGATAAAACAATACAATAAATCATATAATTATGTTTCCACAATGATACATGAAAAATTTACAATACATCTCTGAAAATTCAGAGAAAAAATATTTCAAAATTTTCATTCAATAAATAGTTTTCATATCAGTATTTATTAGTTTATACTGTATTGCTGCCATATTTTCGAATATTTATTTGGAAATCACATAATTTACTTAATAATTATTTTTAATTAAAAAAAAATTCCAAGATAAATTCAATACGATTTTTAATTTTTTGGCATCATATATAATTCTCTTTAATTGACTGATGCATTTTTTTTTTTTTTTTTCAATCTTAATCATATATAATTCTCTTTAATTGACTGATGCTTTTTTTTTTTTTTTTTCGAATCTTGCGCGTTTATTATTTTAATCAAAGTAAGCTATAGGTAAAAACGACTTTTTCTTTCCGTCTTCAAGGCCAACTGCTTTAACGTCCATGATTGTACTATATAAAGGTTTACGTGTCGTAATTTCTCCAATAGAATATCCTTTAGTAATTCAGTTGTAAGTTGAAGTCTGGAAGCTAGCCTCTTAGCCTACTTACTTCTAACCTGATTTAGTAGCCAATTGGAGCCATTTATTATACAATAATATTTGACGCACGAAGTTTGTAGTCAGTGCAAAATTTTCCTTATCATGATCCGACCAGTTATTTTCACTATCTTCTCTTTCGGTAAGTTGAGATTTTAATTTTCATTAAAAAAACGTGTTTTTGCGGTTTAAATTTTCTGGAATTATTATATAAGACCATCACCTTTTTCTCAAACCCCCTCAAAATAATAATAGTTTATAAATATATATAATTGTTTTTAATGAGTTAATATTTAATTAAAGTTGATTTTAGTTATAAAAATATTCGGATTATTGGAATTTTATATTTATTTATTTTTTAATTAAAAAAGAAACTCTGAGAATATTACATAACTGAAAATTAAAGAGAAAACTGCTGACCTAGTTAATCACCAACAACTTTCTAGGTTATCTGCTGGATTAAAATGGTTATTCCTCATATTTAATAAAAGAATTAAAACTTAAAATAATAATAATTATTATCTTATTATAATCTTCTAGATACAATATAGTCTAAGGTTAATTTTCTTTTTTTTCGTTATAAAAATTAGTAAATGATCTTTAATTATATTATTTTCTAAAAATCTTAACGAAAAAATTTCTGAAATATCTTTATGGAATGCTTATAAAACAAAAATAAAGGAAAAATATGACTAAAATCGTGACTATGTTCACAAAATACTTTCCAAACCTAGAATTTTTTTTATTTTTGCTTATGAGGAAAACATGCTATTGCGTTCTTACTATTTTTCCCCATTCCGTTAGCAAAAGTAATTCTCTTTGTTATTGATTGAAATACAATATAATCTTGCGTCAAAATCTATTATATTTTAATTGAATAGTTTTAAAACATTAAAATAAAAAGGCAAGAATGATTTAATTTTAAAATATATTACGAAAATTAGCTTTAAAAAATAAATTAATTAATTAAGACAGTTCATACTACATTATCTATTTATGCATTTCGAACAAGGTCTTTTAGTTTTGAAACATTTATCAATTTATTACGCAATGTTAATTAAAAATTATGTCAAAGTTTGTTCATATTTGTACCTGTTAAACTCTTACAAAAGGCGTTATTTACATAAAGTGTATCAAGAGAAATTTCGATATTTCTCTTGCTACATGCGGTTTTAAACAAGAAAAAAAAATTGCCATAAATCCGAACAATTTAGTAAATATTTTGTGATTGATGAAATTTGTAATTATGTAAATATAATAAAATTTTATTATATATTTTAAATAGCTGTTGCAAACTTCTACGTATCAGCGGATGTCTGCGATACAAATATTCTACAAACATGTGCCAATGTTATTGAATTTATGTCCAACAGACAATCGGTAATCGCTGGAAAACAAATGATAGATGATTTATGCAGGTAAGTTGTAAAGGGAAAAAATACATAAATGATGTACGTAGTATATTTTGGTAGAGGAAAGTTATTTCGTAATTATGATGTCATCGCATATGTTAATAATTATCTGAAACGAAAATTCCTGTTGACACCATGCTCGGAAAGAAAAATTTGTTTGAAGGTGTAATTTTAAATTTTGTAGCTTGACATATTCATAAAATTTCAATATGTTGTTGCGACATAATATTTATCCTTCAAAACATTAACAAAAAAATATTGATTGTTCTGAATGTTTAAAAATTTAGTAAATTCGAGATAGTTGTGATGTTGCGATAGCAAATAATTTCAACAGATATTATTAATACATTTTTTAATTCTTTCCTGTGTTACAGATTTTCGAAAAATTCGACAGTTTGTGCAAATAATTTGGCCAAAGATTGTCCGAAGATTAAAAATAGAGAACAATACAAAACTTTAATTCGCGTAAACGAAAAAGTAGAAACTGATGTTTGCGTTCAAGGATCAGATATAAGAAAAGGTATGTATAAAAATTAATTACATGATTTTATTTTAAATATTAATTAGTTTATAGATTAAAATCAAATTTATTTTTCTATTTAAACAATATATGAATAAAATGAGGAATTTTTTAAAAGTTCTATTGCATATATTGTATTTCATTATTTTTTTAATGGTAGACCTATTTTTAGAACAACATACTCATTCATAATTTACATAAAATTTTTTATTTATTTTTTTATTATAAAATGAAAAAATTTAAACAAAAACATGAATGATTTCAAACTTCTGAAGATAATATATAGCTATATATTTTTAATTTTAAAATTAATTTATTTATCCTTTTTATTTTAAACTAATTATTACTACTACTAATTTATTTCACAAATTATTTTGAAAGATCAATCAGTTTTCAAAAAAATGGCAGTTTAGATATATTTTATACAGTATGTTCAGTCCATAACTTGAGAAATAATGACAGATCATAAAGTTTACTTTGATAACTCAAAATATATTTTTCATAAGCAAAAAGTGCTAAGTTTTATAAATTCAAAAAAAAAATAAATAAACAAACATAATCTATATTCTTAAGAATTAAAATATTAAACAAAGTCTATGAAAAAAATTTAAATAATTTTAATTAATCTTATTTTCATCACTATTCTTATATCTTTCTTTTGTTATTAATTGGACAAATTCAAAAATAAATACAGTATGTAATGTCATTTAATATCACAAAAAAAGAAAATTTTAATATTTAATCAACTATTGTATTATGTTCTATGATTTTAAAAAAAATTGTTAAATGAAAGTTAAATAAAATGAACTGATGATTAAAACAAGCTAATGCAATAAGTCATAATTTCAGTTTAAAATTGAATTAAAGCCAATTATCTGATATTTCTTTAAACAATAGATTAAGTTGGTAAAGATGATTTAAATAAGATAAAATAACAGAAAAGGAAAATTTAAATATATTGATTTTTAGTTATTTAATTCAGTAATTTTAATGAAAGAGAAAATTTTGGTAATAGAAAATGTATAGTGTTCAGAAAAATGTGAAAAAAAAAAATAATATAAAACGCTATTAATATAATTGCAGAATTTCAGGCAATGAAGTGGAAAAAATATTCTATGCTATGCTTGAAAGATTATTAAATAAGTTATGATTTCAGTAAATTCTAAGAATTTCTTACAATGAAACACATATTCTATTAATATGAAACATGATATCATAGAAAAATAAGAATAATATTATTTTAAATATAGTGCTATATAAAATATGAATCCAATATTATTTTTTCTTCGTTGACGAATTTTATGATACTAAAAACTATATGATGAAACTGATATGAATTTCATCAATTATTAATGATTCTTAGTTTGTATTAAATATAACTTTGATATAAAGTACAGTTTTTGAATTCAAAACAAATGGGAGCCATCAAATAACCTTCCCAAAGAAATCGCATCAACAGTTTATATAAATCAGTGTCAACAAAGTGCTTGACTAATATTAATGTCTATTCAGTATTATGCATGCTATTAATCCTGATAAATATATTGTAGCAGCTTGTATAAGAAGAAAAGAATATAAAAGGTACAGGCGAATTAAGAAAGAATACCTACAATATCTTTCCAAAAAAAGTGTTGCTACGATTGTTATTAATCCTGATAAATATATTGTAGCAGCTTGTATAAGAAGAAGAGAATATAAAAGATACAGGCGAATTAAGAAAGAATACCTACAATATCTTTCCAAAAAAAGTGTTGCTACGATCTTTTTAAAAAAAAATTAATATTATGCTTATAATTCTTATTATTTGATGAATTCACTTCTCTAAGAACAAAACACGTTTAATATTTTACCAGGAATTAGCAAGCTATTGTTCTTTAAGCCATAATGTTTATTTTCCTCCTTTTCATACACCGAACAAGGAAAGTAACTTATTAAAAAAAGTATTTAATTTTTTTTTTATAAAATAAATTTATAATGATTGATAGATAGTTTCTTATTAATTATTTAATGCAGTACTTATTATAATGATTTCAGAAATAAAATGAGTTATATAAGACAATCATTTTCTATTGTCATGTACTAGTATTTTAATTTATATAATTAACAGCAATACAATATTTGCATGTTAGCAATCGTTACTATTGAGTAATAATATTTTATTAAAATAAGATTTGTTTTTGAAGTGGAAACATTTTTTTACATAAATATTATTTAAATTTTAGCTTGAATAAAATATCAGTATTAAATAATAATATATTGATATAAGTAATAAAAATATTTTTTATGTATACAGTATATTCTGAACACGAGGAATGTCTAAAGACGATTACAGAAAATTCAGCTTTACAGTGTGCACAAGACTTTATAGTTGTCTTAAGGCTGTTAGATCAATCCACAGATAAAGAAGTTTGTTGGTAAGAGCATTTTAATACTGCTAATTATTTTAAACATTTATAAAAACTAATACAATATTTTAAATATATATATTTATCTCATTTTAAATAGCAATATGATGATAAAATTAATTCTACTTTCAAGATAATCAAGAATATTTATTTATTATATATATGCATTAAAATCTTGTTTTGTATTAAAAAAAATTGTATTTTCACTTCTATAATCTGTTCTTTATTATAAATATTTGAATGTATAAAAGCAATATTATTTAATACAAAAAAAATGATGATACAATTAATTTTATCTTCATATTTAGGTCAAATAGGTTAATAAGATAAAAACGTGTTAATGTTACTATATTCTGATTGATACCCTTAATTATTTTATGTACAGTAAAGTATTCATGCATAGATTTTATTTGTTTCAGCTCGTATACTGAATCCAAACAATGTATTAGCAAACTGGTTTCTTCAACATGCGGAAATGATGCAGCAAATGCCACCGTACATGTTGCTGACTTATTAACCACACCCTTAACAGAACCCAGATGCCAAAACTTCAATGTTACTATGTGTACTAAGGATTTTGCTTCGTCGTTAAGATCGAATTTTTACATCATCATGCTCCTTTCCTTCCTTGTGTTCACTCTTATTATTTAATATCTTAATCGTTTGAAACGGTTGAGATAAAAGGAAGTTTCAACAATTAAATGAACTAAATTCTGTAAGCTTCTTATAGAAGGTTACTGAAAGTTTTTATAAATACAGGAATACCTTGTATAGCGCGGTTAATTAGTTCCAAGAAGCGTCCGCGCTATGCAAAACTGCGTTGTTTGAGGTCTATTTATAATGGATTTCAATTTAATTTGTTTATTACAAAGATTTGAGATAATAAAAATGTTTAAAAATGAAAATATTAACTAAATAACAAAGAAAATCATTTTAAATTGATTTAAAAGTTGTAGAAAATATTAGGACTCATCAACGATCTAAATTTGACAAGTGAGACTTATTCATTGAATTCTCACGTGCTATTTTAGCAAACGAAGCGCCATTCTCGTGACATTTTATAGTTTCAAGTTTCTTTTCTAATGTCAACTATTTGCGTTTTTTGTTACTTCAACAGTGTCTTCTTTGTTTTCTTTCTTTTTCACTCATATTTAAATAATAATAGAATATTAAATACTAATATTAACATAAATAATAAAATGCCGCGAGGAAAAAACGTATCTACGTGAGAACCAAGATAAGATCCATTCGAAAACTACTGCATAAACGTGGTTCTGGAATGTCACCTGCGGTGCTTGGGGGTTCGCCGATCAGTGTTGCCAATGTTGTTATGTATAATAATCAACCTGCTTGGTAATAATAAAAACCGCGTTGGACCAAAATCTGCGTTGTTCAAAACGGCGCTATGCAAGGTATACCTGCATCTTCATGATAATTAATAAGTTTATAAACTAATCAAGTTTAGTTACTTAATGTTTTGTCAAATTATCATTGTTTATTAAAAACAAAAATAAGATTAATATGTTTTATTTTAACACTTAAGAAGTACCGTATAAAATATATGGAATTACTTAATTAAAAATTTTATGGTTTCTGATACTTTTTTGAAATTTTTATGTTTTTTTTGTATAAATTTAATTTTTCTATAGTGTTCCAGATTATCCTTGTTTTATAAAAAAACATTTAGAAGTAAAAATCATGCACTAATAATCACATAATTGTTTATCTCATCATTCTTTTTTTGTATAAATTTAATTTTTCTATAATGTGTTCCAGATTATCCTTGTTTTATAAAAAACATTTAGAAGTAAAAATCATGCACTAATAATCACATAATTGTTTATCTCATCATTCGTCGATTGTGCAGTATATAACGTTCGTAAGAAATTTTAATTATATACAAGTAATGCTTTTTAATGTATAAAGATTTTACTATTTAATCTATTTTTAACCTAGATTTCATTTTTATTACATATTATTTATTAGAAATCTCAATGATGAACTTTTGTATAAATTTCTGTCGTCTGTTGTGAGCATAACTATGTTAATGGCTGAATAAGAACATGTTAATGGCATTTATCTCATAAAAAGTGATTTTAATATAATTAAGCAGAATTAATTGTTATATCTGGATATTTTTTGTAAGAAAAATTAGATTATTCTCCTCAATAGAACGAAACTTTAGCATCATTTTCTCTGAAAGATGCCAAAGTTTCATTCTATATTATGATATCATACTTAAATTATTGAATGTAAAACGATTGTTGGAAATGAAACAGTTGTAGAAATAAAGTGCTGTATTTGTTAAAAACAAATTTTAATTTTGAATGAACTGATAATGTTTTTACACACAAGATAAAACAAATTCAACGAAAATTATATTACAAAAATAAAACAGTATACAGTAAATAGAAATTTCTATTTGTAGTTTTACTTGTATATGCTGTTCAGTGTTTACACTGTTTGAAAACGTAAAATATTTAAAAGCATCAATTAAAACGAAAATAAATTTTTCAATCATAACCGATAACAAAATTAATAACAGATAAATTACGTGATTAACAAGAATTTTATCCAAAATTCGATTTTTGAAAATTTTTTTGTAAATATTCTCCGCCGAAAAAAAAAATAACATTAATATTATAAAGATATCGGGTATGTGTTAAATAATAATAAATAGATAATTTAATTATGTCTTCTTTCTAATTAAATTCGGCTATAAATTTTTAAATTCGATCCAAAATAAAACAAAATACGAAAAAGAAATTAATAAATTGCTTAAATAAAAAGCAATATTCATACCATAAATATTTAGAATATTATTCTCGATTTAAATATTTTTTATCTAAAGTTTTATTCGGTATTTAAATTCATATAAATCGACAAATGTAAGTATAGTATTAAATATTAAGTGATTTTTACGTTTTAATCTGCTGTATATAAAATCATATCAAATAGCTAATATTAACTGATTTTTGAGTGATTAATTTAAATATTTTTTTATTATAATTTATAATTTATATATCAAATGGATTCTGTTGAATTAATTAAAGATTGGGATAAAACTTCTGATGTTTATTAAAACTCTAGGCTTTAATTCTTAAAATTTATATTTAAAGTAACCTATATAAGTTTTAAACATTATTTATTTTCTGATTTTTTACTCAGAAAGTTAAAATTAAGTAATTTTGAAATACTTCTGGTCGCGATGTGTGGATATATTTTGTATAGGCCTATATCGTATGTTAAAAAATTAAGTTGATACACATTAGAGTTCTCACCCTCCTACTTATGTTACATTTTTAAAAAATATTTAATGCTGTTATTAATATTAATTTTATTATGTACCAATGTAATAGTTATTGTATATACATTATTTACTATAATTTTATTTATGGCTTGGCTTATAATAATTCTCTTTATCTAGATTGTTTAGCCATAAAAAATTAAATATAATAGCACTTATTGCTATGAAAATAAATAATCGTTTAATTTCCGAACATATCCATTAATTTGGAATGATTAAAGATGTGCAATTAAATTTATGTTACTTAAATCACCATCAATGATGCAATTTCTTTACTGAATTTTGATAGATTTTTATCGAAAACTTTAAAAGGAAAATTTCGTAAGTTTAATGTTTACTACTTTTAAGTAGTATAGTAAAAAATACAATCATGAATGTTATATATAAGATCACCATCAGTGACATGATCTTCCTTCTAAATTTCATAAAAAAATCTATTAGTTAATTCGAAAGATTAAGAGATTTATCACGAAATGTTCTTCCATTTTTATCCCTTTCCTTTCTTAAATGGAATAAAAGGGTAGATGAATTTCACCGTTTTTTGGGCAATATTTTGGATAAATATTATACAATCTGAATGGAATATATTCACAATATTAGAACTCTCTAGGGCAGTGGTTCTCAACCACTTGCCACGACATACTCGCAAAAATTAAGAATGAATTGTATATATGTATAAGAATTGTATATGTAATTGTATGAATCATCATATATATTAATAGTCAAACGTGGCTGGCTGGCTGGATGTCCCTTTTTCAGTCGAACCACTATACCGATTTCTATAAATAGGATATATTTAGAAAGGTCTAATTTTTAGATACCTGCAACATCCAAAATTATTTGTTGTTATTAATAATTTAAAAATTAAAGAATAAAAATTACATTGAAACTGTAGTTCCTCTAAAAAGACAGAATTCGCAGATGGCGCTGTAAGGTAATAATGGATAAAGCAATAATGGATGCCATTTTATGATTCTCTTTTGGATTCCTACACGAGTTTCTAATTTCTAGTATATATTAATAGTGAAACGTGGTTGGCTGAATATCTATTTTGCAGTCGAACCACTGCACCGATTCCTATAAATAGAGTACCATTAGAAAAATCTAACCCTCGAATTTCTGTCATAGCCAAAATTTTTTTATCGTTATTCATAATTTAAAAATTAAAGAATAAAAATTAAATTAAAATTATAGTTTCTCTAAAATCACAAAATCCGCAGGTGGCACTATAACTTAATAAGAGGTGCCATTTAATGATTATTTGTACATGTATGTATAAAAAATCCGCACGTGGCGCTATAACTCAATCAGGGCCGTGGCCCGTCATTTAATAGTCCCGTGTACGAATATGTCTGTAATCTCAATGTAGTAAGTAAGAATAATTATAATCATCTGTTAATAAAAATTCGTTGTTAAATCTAAATTATTTAAAGTATTTAGGTGTGCCTCCAAATTTTAAAATATTAAAATGTGTTCTTCAACACAAAAAAGGTCGTATTTAAATTAATCGATATTTCATCATATTAGTCAGACGTTTGTTTATCAAAATGATATATTATATAAATATTATCCGATTCGTATTTAAATTAATCGATATTCCATCATATTAGTCAGACGTTTGTTTATCAAAATGATATATTATATAAATATTATCCGATTTAATTTAAATTGGCGTATATTATTGAGATCGGTACGACTGGAGAAAAAATCCCAGCGGAATTTACCGGAATTTCGACCCCCACTTTATCTTACCCCCTAATTAAGAGCTCCTGAGTTCATTGGTGGGGTCCCATGAGGGGCGCAAACGGCCCCATTCTCAAGTTATGGGGCCCCAAAGTGGGGCTCGGAATTACGTTTAAGATTTTTGCAAAACTTTATGATAATCGGAATATTTTAAACGATTTTAGATGTATGATAACGATTTTAGGTAGGTATAGCGGTTCAAAGTTTTTTACCATCGCCGGAAATGACATCACGAAAGGTAAGAAAAACTTTGAACCGCTATACCTACCTAACTATTACCGATAGAGGTATGGTTCTTTGGTTAAGTTTTGTATACTAGTCGTGAACTATCGATCGGTGCTATTTTTATTAATATGGCGGTAATCTAAAATTTTACCAAAAAAAAAGAAATTACGTAACTTCGTAAAGGTAAGTCGTAGCTTATTTAAATTGATTGCATTCGATTCGGAATGATAAGATACATCTAAAATCGTTTAAAATATCCGATTATCTATAAAAGTTTTGCAAAAATCTTAAAAAAAACGTAATTCCGAGTCCCAACTTTGGGGCCCCATAACTTGAGAATGGGGCCTTTGCCCCTCATGGGACCCTCACTAATGAACTCAGGAGCCCTTAATTAGGGGGGTAAGATAAAGAGGGGGTCGAAATTCCGGTAAATTCCGCTGGGATTTTTTCTCCAGTCGTACCTTGAGATCTGCTAGAAGATCGCAATCTTATCATAGATATGCAATTTGGGAAAAAATCGAAACTTCTCAATCATTTTGATTATTGATCGATCATTTTCAATATGATTGATCCCCTAAAACGGGTTCTCAAAGTTTTGCCTAGGTGGGCCAAATTGTAAATTCCAAAATATTTGGTAGCCCAAAAAAAGTGTTATGGAAAAATATGTTCAAATCAATAAAAAGTTAGACACAAGAGAAAGATTTGGAAAAATACGTTCAAATCAATGAAAAGTTAAGGCGCGTTCTCAGGAATCAAGTTTAATTGGCCGATTATAGTTGATCAACTAAAGTCGAATGAAAGCTATAGTGAGAACATTTGTTTCAATAGAGTTGATCAACTTTTTAGTGGATCAAGAAAAGTTTGATCCAGTCAAACTTTATCGTTGAAGTGATGAGTCATCCGCCATTTGCTTTCAAGTTGAAACGTGTGAACTTCAGTTGACTGTCAAGTTCGCTTTCAACTGGTCACGTCAAGCGTGCATGTGTTTTGTTTAGATATAAAATAGCCTAAAAATGAGCCTCAGGTGGTCTGAAAGTGTGATGATAAAATTTTTAGAACTATCATAAGCATGAGTGACTTTGGAACCACCGACTAGATAAATATAAAAACAAAGATGCAAGAGAAAATGCTTTGGGTTCCTTCAGCAAGGTTTTTGATGGTTCCAGTCGATTTCTTCTTAAAATCCATTGCCTCACCCAAAAACCACGTTTTTTACGATTTTTGCTCATGTTAAATAAAATTGTTTATAGTTCTTTTAACAAAAATATTACTATCTGTACAACTTCATGCACAATTGCTTTCGACGCCATTTTAGAGGTGAAACTATTGATCAGTTTCTATTGAAATGTGGGAACAAAAACTGATTCAAGTCATATTCAACTTTTGTTGATCAACTATAATCGGTCAGTTAAACTTGATTCGTGAGAACCCGCCTTTAGACAAAATGGAAAGATTTATACTAATTTTATAACATAATCGTTCTTTATTATAATAATTACTTTTTATTACAAGCTGTTTAAAATAACGTATTTCAAAAATAATTAAACAAAAATAACAATAATTTCAAATAAAAAATAATAATAATAAATTCATCAATCTGGAATGTGTGACTTGTGCAGTTGTTGTTTTCTTTTAATAATATCATTGAGCCTTGGTTCGGTTGGATGTATTCTTAACACCTCTTGTAAATGTTCATCAGTTAATTTTGATCTCAATTTGGACTTATTAATACTCATGATTGAGAAAGTTTTTTCGCATATATAAGTGTTTTCAAATAATGAAAACATATTTGGAATTACTTATACATGTATTTTTTTAACTGAATAATTTTTAATTATAATATGATAATTTACATTTTTATAAAAAAATAAATTTTATCTCTATGAATTCAAGATGGCGATGATCCGACATCGCGGGCAACATTTGTAGAGTTTGAGGGCCGCACTTTGGGAACCCCTACCCTAAAAGATTACAATATTGTATATATCTGTGGGTCGGAGGTATAGGGCACTATGTCCATTTGTGGCCAAAATGAGATTATTGGCACAATTATATGGATTTCTCGTCCTCTACCCACAGGTATACAACACTATGTCCTACATCAATAATTGGTGGAGTTACGGTGCTTTTAAATAACACTAAATCCATAAGGAAGAACAACGTAAAACACCTTCAAACTGCTCTCCTGTAAACTGTAGTAAATGTGACATAGTGTCCTATACCTCCGACCCACAGATATATTTCAACAATAAATATATATTATAATATATTGATAAAGATATATTGTATATATAATGAAAAGAATCGCGTGAGCGATTCACCGATCTTGATTAACTTGTTAGTGTATAGGCGTATTTTTATTTCGAAAGTAAAGCTGGGTTCACACTACGACCGACTTCACCGACTCTACGTCACGTTTCCATAGCAACAGCAGTCGGATCGATTCACCGATCTTGATTAACTTGTTAGTGTATAGGCCTATTTTTATTTCGAAAGTAAAGCTGGGTCCACACTACGACCGACTTCACCGACTCTACGTCACGTTTCCATAGCAACAGCAGTCGGCGGTATAATGTGATTGGTCCGGCTCGAATCTTCGGTCGATCGGTGGTGAGTCGGTGAAGTCGGTTGTAGTGTAAACCCACCTTAAATCGTATGAAATCGCCATCATGCTATCTGTTTTCTGTTTATATCTCCAATAATAACTTTTAAATCATTAAATTTTGTGATTATTTTCCTCCTTTAATGACAGAATATCATTACCAAATTAAAGGTCACTTCGAAGCAGCATAATTTAATTCCAGCTTCAACTTTTTAAAAATAGAGAATGTTCAAACTTCTGAAATACTCTCTTAATGTATAATAAACTACTTACTATAATGAATTTTTATAAATTTTAGCAGAAGAATTTCATTGATGATGATCTCGATGACGCATCAGTTTAACATTTATCTTTAATCATTTTTAAAATAGCGGATTCAAATAGTTCAAAAGTAATCAGAGAGAAGCTTCAAAGGTTTCTTTCTGATTACTTTTGAACTATTTGAACGATTTTTATGAAATTTAACAGAATGGTCAAGTTATTAAAGTTTAATTTGAAGTAATTTCAATTTTCTGAGTTTTCCATGTAGTGCAGTAGCAGCAGCAGTAGCAGTAGCAGTAAATAGATTTTTATGACATTTAATATACATATAAGTTATGGTATTGAAAATGATATAGATGCCGTATATTTAATCCTGTTTTTTAAACATGAAAAATACTTTTGGAATGAATTAATCATTCCACTTTCCTAATGTTTAAATGATTGAAATTATGATATTAAAAGATGGGCTTCGATATTAGCTTTAATAGTATAACATTTATATCGAATATCGCAATACACCTAGTTCTCTTAATTATCCGGTAGATGGTTTCTTTAAAGGCCCACGTAAACTAAAAATGTGCAAAATGAGAATTTTTTAATGTATTTCAATGTAGAACGTTCCAGAAAATTTTGTACTTATCTAGATCGTAGCTACTTGAAGTAATGTGACGATACTGTCATGGAAAACGTTGGAATTTTCCCTCAGTTGAACTAGTCTCTCTTTTTGATCTCTTCATACTAAAATATAATAGAATACTACAAAGAGCGAGGCAAAGATATAAGGAAGAGGTTAAAATACGTGTTAATTTGCTACTGCATACAAAATAGTATGGTAACTAAACGTATCGTCTTGATGCTACAAAAATAAAATAGCAATATCAAACCATTGTTATTTCTTTTGTTTTGTTATTTTTCGGATTCTGATCATCCTTGAGTCTTTATAGAAGTTTATACAATTTGTAGACGTTGTACTTGTGTGATAGTGGCTCAATTTTATTTTCCATTTTGCGATTTTTATGTAGAAACCAATGCATTTTTCAAATTTTATGACTATCTGGTGATTATATCATTGGTTTTAATTCCTGCAAAACAAATTGAGAAATTTCAATTTTTTCCCAAATCGCGTTTTTATGAAAATTTTCGTATATTTCTTAGAAATAGGATATATTCTTCAAATGAATATCTCCGAGAAAACGTAAATGGAGAATGCGTAAAACGAGAACCAGGCAGTATTGCATTGTAAAAAATTATTCATAGGTGTGATTTAACATTCAATCAATAGCAAATCATTACCATCATTTGAATCTATTAAAATGCATTAAGTCTATATGAAAGTTTCTATTTAAATGCTTAGAATCACCTGCAAATGGTAAGGTAATGTCATTTTCATTGATTTCAGATATAAAATAAAATAACAATGATTCACTACTTAAAATTTAAATATTGCCACATTTCTAAAATATCACAGTATTCTATCTACAAATGTGAGACCTCCGGGCGGCGCGTTAAGGGATTTTAGTTGACGTCTCAGGACTTAGCTTTTTGAGTGGTTGTGGGCTTCGCATAGACCGAACGGAAGAATGACGGTGTGTTCCGATACAAAACTGACTCACTTGTCAGACTACAACTTAAGCCAATATTAACATGTTTATTATACGAGAGAGAGAGAGTTCTTTACATAATTATTGAACAGATAAGAGCACCCGAGAAGGATAAATACCTTTCTCACTGCTTAAAAGAAACAGGGGATACTCGGCTTCTTTCCGTGAGGATTTCTGGATCAGTGGTAGGAGTTCAATATCGTTGGACCACAGTTTAACAGTTCTTTCACTAATTTTTAACTGGATCCTTGTCGTTGTTTTGTCTTTCTCTCTTGCGTTGGTTCCTCGTTAGTCCGTTAAGAACGGCTTTTCGTGAGGACTTTTTAGCATGGGTAAGAGGTGACTGCTTCCTTTGGTAACTGGGACTCGACTCTCTTGGGACTGTCTCTTTTGGCGGTTGCAACTCGACTTTTGTGTCAAGTCCGGAGGTGATTTATTCCTTCGGCGGTTGCTTCTCGACTGACTTCAAAGAATTTCCTTTCTCCCAGGTCCGAATTTGACCTCTTCAACCTATCTCCAACTAAAGAGTCTCGGAGACAGCTCACACTCATTTTTCTTCTATTTCCAAATAAACACAAATTGTCTATAGCTTCAGATTGCCGCGACACTTGCACGTATATGGCGTCGAATTGACTTGTATATTTTTGTTGTGAGCGATTGACGACTTAGAGTCCCTTCACTTCGTGTTACTATGTTTATCACTTCTTACGGTTCCCTCTATCTGGTATACGATGTCTGTCACATAATTTACCCGTGAACCGTCCCCTCACTTGGGGAGACGATGTTTACCAGTTAATTTATCGTCTCACAACTAAATTTTTGTTTATAAGTACAAATATCAAATCTTTTGACAGTTATCATACATTTTGATTTTATCCGATATACGACGTCCCACAAATATGAATAATACAGGAGACTGTTATAATTTATGTTTGACTCTGAAAAGGATAAATCTGTTTTTATTTTTTTTAGCTTAGAATCCTAGATGTTTTCGAGAATCCAGATTTCTGCATTAAGTAATTTAATAAATTCTGAGATTTCGTGATCTCGGGATTATTGTATAACATACATCACAATATAAAAATCTCATTTACTAAAATTGTTATATTTAGTTTGTTTATTAAATTAAAATATGATAACTTTTATTTTTTCATTATTTTTATTGCTAAACAATTTTCTTACAATTAATAAATTATATAATATAGAAAGATCACATAAAAATCTATCATAAATTCCTAAGTCTTCATTGAATATATAGTAGTAATCTCCGAATAGTATGAACTATTAATTTATCACATATTTTGGTAGTTAACACACTTAACAGCATAGTTATCTTTACAAAAAAATACACTTAAAAATAGCTACTAACAGTACTTAAAAATAACATTATATGTTATATAAATGAAAACTGTAAAATATTGTATTAGCTATACTGTAGCCTACATTATTTTAACATTTAATAAACAATGAAAATATTATGATGCATCTTATTTATAAAATGTTTGTTATAAGTCATAGAAAGTACGATATTTTCCCAGAAATTTGTCTACAATTGAATTTAATCGATTTTATATATATCATAATTTAAAATCATCATAATTAAAATTTTACAATATGTGAAAAAGTCAAATGAACGACAAAAAATAATAAGATGGTGATGCATTATAATGTAGATCAGGGATTCCCAACCTTTTTCTTGCATCGATCCCTTTTAAAAGAATGGTTTTCTTCATTTTATTATTTAATATGACAAAATGATTTTATCAATAAAAAATGGTTTATACGAAAATTTTAATTGATATCTTTGCACTTATCAATAATCATCTAGGCAACGTTCACATTCGTTCAATTCTTTTGAATAACCGCTTCTGTTCGTTTTTCTGACTTAATTGCGAACCATGTTATATCAGAAAAAAGTTGATAAACAAATTAAATTGCAGAACACGAAACAGTAAAACTGAACATGGTATAGGGCAGTGACTCGTCGATCGCGGAGCGATTTTTGATCATCTCTTGTTTATCCCTCCTTACTTACAAATTTAATTAAAACTGAAGACAAAGTATTTTCTTTAGAATGAATTGGGGAAATAGCTTATTTTTCTCTTGTTCATTATTATTTAAATACGCGGGATAAAAGTTGGATTATTATAACCTCCTATAAAGTCGTCAAAATGTAGATGATGGCTATTATCAGATTACCAATTAATCGCATTAGAAATCGAAAAGTTCCCAGTGAGTACTAAAATTTTCATCAAAAATTTTACAATCACTTTTTGAAGTAATATTATTAATATCATCATAAAATAGTAATAATATCATCTAAAAATTAATATACAGTGGATTCCGCTTAATTGAGACATATCGGGACCAAGCGGCTATATTAATTAAACGAACTAATAAAAAATTCTAAAATAAAATATGTAATTCGTAGGAAAATAAATAATAGGTAAAATAATAATAATTAGCTACCTATTTAATGATTTATTAAAATAGGTACCTAATTATTAGCTTTCCCGATCTCCTCTGACTTCATCTTAAACACTGGGCAGCTGATTTTCACGCCTCGCCTGCTAATTATAGAAATCCATTGATCTAATGCTTCTTCGACTTCTGGATCCTTTCGTCAGGCTTTCTTTTGAATGATCCTGGAATTTCTTTCTGTAATGCCCACTCACGCAGTTGATTTTTGTGTTGTAGGAGAGGCGCTATGGTAGATAGCGCCTCTCCTACAACACTGGTAGTATGGTAGGTTTTGGTTTATATCAGCGAGTCTACTATGGCTTGTATTAAATGGCTTGTTTTTAATTTTATCCAGCCAAGCAATTTTACTTGATAGTGTAAAATCATTTCTTGACATCTTAGCCAAGATTTAAAAATTTTAGATAAAATCGGTAATGTTTCAACGATGCGTATGCAACAGGACACGAAGAAACGACTGCTCCATGGTGTTGGTCTATATTGTCATGTAGAAAGGTTTACACTGAAAACTTACCGGTACAATAAAATGTTGTTATAATTTTTATATAAAGATTTTTTAAGAAAGCACACAACAAATATTCATATACATAGTGTTGCCATACTTTCGAAAAATTCCTAAAATATATCAAAAATTGAAAATTCCTTTTCTGTTACTGTCCCAATTAAACGTTTAAATTATGTATTAGTTTATTAGTTTGATTTTCGTTCTCTGAGATTTGGCCATTTACGTGGCTGATCCAATTTACCAGTGTCCCAATTAAGCGGAATCTACTGTATTTGATTTGTAGTGGATATTTTACGGAATATTTTGCTTTCGATATCGTTCTAATTTCTCCATTTTAAGTCCAGTGATTAAAGGTTGAATTTCACTCTGATCAACGGGAAAGATAACAATTTTTGATTCAGGATAATATGCAGAATTTAAATTTTTATATTTCTGATTTATTTTCATAAATTAAATGATAAGAACGTATATTAGGACCCAAGCATGGGTTTTGGTTCGAAGAAAGTTTAAAACTTGCAGCATAACATATTAACACAGGAGGTATGAATTGCTTCAATGCTTCACAGATATATCATAGGCCTATATCTACCTTACAGAACGTTAAAAAGGCCATTATAGAAATATGATGATGGAAAATATGGCATGGGACCACAGTAAATATAATTCATTATATGTTTAATACTAAATGTATAAAGGGCTTAGAAAAACTTGCTAAATCCACTTTCCTAGTGTTTGGGATAGCTTATTTTATATGGACAAATGGACGACAACATCTTTCTTAATTAAAAGAGATTTCTGTTTATTAACTTTTGATTTTCGTGATATGGAGCGACACTAAAGATATCAAAGAGTCAAATGTGGCTCAAAAGCAACAACTTGGCCACCGTGGATATTTACAATATCTAAATAGCTGATTTTATATAATTCTTCTAATTTTATAGAATTTAATAATTTATTCTACAGGGTGGTTATAATTAAAGTTTCCCTACTTAGAGCTTTCTGGAGACGGCTGTAATTCATATATAGTAATGAAATTTAGAATATATGCAATCCAGATCATGCGGGAAAGGATTACACGAAAAAAAAATAGTTCAAATTTTGGCCACAGGTGGCGCTGTCAGTAGGAACGGCATGCAAATTCGATTGGCTTTCGAACCTTAAATACGGTAAACAGGTGCAGGAAAAGCAATCTTCATTATGGCTTTGGAGAAGAAGGAACGTGCGCTGCTGATAAAGTTATTTTATCAGAATGGCAGCAATAGTCCTGCTGCACTTCGGGAATATCGTCGCCTAAAAGGGCTGCGAAGAGGGCCCATATCGACGTCTGCGCTACGAAAAATGGTTCAGAAGTTCGAACGGACTGGCGAGTTGTCTGTGGCTGCAGGAAGAGGACGGCGGCCGATCGCGTCCGAAGTTATCGATGAAGTTGCAGTTGATGTTGTTGACAGAGCTGGACGTTCGGAAATTCATCGGCAAGTGCTCGAGCAGTGGTGAACTGTCTATTGCTTGGTCCACAGTAAGAAAGGTGTTGCGTTCCATCTTGCATTGCTAATCAAAAACAGACTGAATATAGTCCCGTTCACAGCAAACCAGCGAAAATTGCATTTAAGATTAATTTTAGCAAAGTATTTCTCAATGATTGCATTTTATGTGTATTGCATGTCCCTAGTATAGATTTATAAAGATTAATGGAAATGTTTTTTGATATAGGAGAGTAAGCGTAATTTTCTAAATGTGTTAAGTAAAAAAACGTGTTGTAGAAGTATAATGTTATATGAGAGATTCCTCAATTTTCAAATCGTGTTAGAGCGAAACCGTGTTATAGGAAGCCCTGTTATAGGAAGGATACCTGTAGTTAAATCACGAAAATTCTTTAATATAGCCTACTAATTCCAAATTCCAAAGTTCTGAATAATTCATTATATAATAAATATCTTAAAATGCAACAATGGATTGTGATATAATAATATAGTATTTATGATTTTTTTGACATTATACTTAAATATGAGGAAACAATCCGTTAAAAAATAATTTGTTTTGACAATAGTTCTTAGTGAAACGGTTGTGCTTTCTATCTTCAGGATCAGAGATCAAATCCCTACCTGTAAATTCTTATTTGTTTCACAAGGAATTCAATCCGATTATAGATAACTATTCTTTATACTTACCTACCGATTCCATCGTAGATTTGGGGGCTAGTCCATGATGGATTTCTGATGCATCCAGTACCTCCTATCTCATGTGCAAATTCAACAGCATAAAATTTAAATAGATAACTTCATAACAATGAGCTATAAAAATAAAAAATAAATAATGATACATTCACTCTCATTGTTCATTGTTATATCAATAGATCATAACCACAATGGATTATGAATTTAATAATAGATTATGGAAGCTATCGATTGTTGAGTAATGGGTCTCTATACATTACTTAACAATCGCAGTTGTTTTGATGAATATTATACAGGTATGGGATCATTTATCGGAATATTCGGGACCAGGGATTTTCCGGATAAGAGGTTTTTCCGGTATTTGGAGCACCTCGTCTATAACCTATAACATTTAAAAATTAAAGAAAGTAAATAATTATTCTGCATTAAAAATTAAGACAGTTTAGTTTAGGTGTTATCAATTAAAACTGCTCATAAATAAGTTTTTCCAATTAATTAAAAAGTGCATATATAGGTCTAATAATTTAATTTATACTTTAAATTTGCAAAAAAAATTACGAGTTTTTTTAACTTCCAATTTTATTCAATATCCTTAAACATACTGTGATTAAATTCACTTCATTATGAAGATACGTGTTTTAATAATAATTCGCCATTCTAATGAGGAAAATTCAGAAAGTGAATCAAGAATACGATAAAAATATTTGAAAAATTGATTAAAAATACTGTAGATTTAATGAATATTATAGAGCGAGAAATTGATCAAATATGTTCTAAATAAGAGTGTAACTCCCTGCTCAGGCTATGATAACAGACGAGAAAGATTACCCATTAAGTGTTAATATGTTATAAAAACTTACATCCAGTAAAACAATTACAATATAAATAAATTAAAAAATAATTTTTCTCGCTTTAATATTTGCAAAATCGTTTATAATTTCTGAATAATCCAATGACTCAACAACTTTACTTTCGACTGATACGAATGCTAAGTTATTCAAGCGTTCTTGTGTCATATGTGATCGTAAATAGTTTTTTTATTAGTTTTAACTTGAATGCATGGACGGGTCCATACTGGGATCACCTTCAAAGATGTATGGGCGGGTCCGACAGAATGTTAGTCGATGCCATGGATAAAAAGCAGCAGTTGATTATCTACTGCATTATATAAAATTTTTTATTGCAGCTGCATTTCTGTAGAAAAGCTTATTAATTTTCCCCTTTAATTCCCGTGTAATTTTCGGTTGTGGGCCTTTTACAGTTTTGTGTGACGGCCCCAATTAATTAGAGATAAAAGCTTTGAATAATCCCTAAGGCCGGCTCTGCTCTAAGAACAGCTATTTTCAATGTAGTTATTTGCTGTCTAGTTGTATTGAAAAAAGGATATCTTAGAATAAATACTGTACTGAAGATCAGGAACTAAAATCTATATCAATTCCAAATGAAAATATATCAATCAGACGGTAAAATGGTAAATTACCCATCAAAAGCATTAATGTTTTGAATTTTAAAGAACATTATATATAATTTCCATTCATTTTTATTAAGAAAATGAATCTTATTTTTAATGGGCATGTAGATCCAATGGGCTAACCTAAAAATTTCTCTTGTAAACGCCATTTATAAATACTGAATATCTTAATTAAACATATATTCGATTGTTTGCTTGTATGTTTTTATCGAGTGATTTAAACATTATACAAGCTTTTTAATATAAGACGGATCATCAGAAAGAACTGCGCCATACTTGGCACAGTTCTTTCTGATGATCCATCTTAAATAACTGAATTATTCAATAATTTTTAGAATAAGTATCAAAAATAATCGAATAATATAACTATTAATATCATTTACATTACTTCAATGCATCCTCATTTTGTATTATTCCGTTACCAATTGCAGAAAAAAAAGAATAAACATTAATAATACCCTGAAACTCTAAATTATCCTAAAACAATACCAGAAGCTTCAATTTTCGTTATAATATTGATTATCTGATAAATTACAAACTGTTTAATAAATTATGATCAGAAGTATTTATCAAAGTTTAAAGTGAATCATTCATTCATACTAAGGGAATTTTCTCATTTCTTCACATCACTTGCAGATAATAATTTAAAGTAAATTTTGATTTAAATGCTATTTTACGCTTTAAATATAAAATACTAGTAGTCATTCTTCTATTTTTTTATTTTTAGAATATTTAATGCCTTCTATGAACATTGAGTTATTCAAAATTGTCAAAATTCTTAATAATTCTCTATATAAGTTTAAATCAATTCTACCTTTCTATAACATATAAATTTTTTTTTATGTAGGCTGATGTTATGTTATCTACAGTATTTATGAATACATTTTTATTAATGACCAAATTATCTTTTCAGAATGAAAATTATTCAGTTAAAAAAGGTAAGAATTTTTTTAAATAAACTTTAACTTAATATTTAGATATTTTAATTTGCAGTTTAATTCTTTCAATCTGAATTGTAAAATTAAAAAAAAAAAATTAAATTAATACTTAACTCTCGCAGTAGATGAATTATATTTTAACAAGATTATAAATATTCGCATATTTCAACTTATGGAATATTCATAACATCCTGGATATTTGTAAAAAGAAAATTAAAAGTTAATAATATTAAGACTACAGAAAAATTTATTTATGAAACTGAGAATATAATAAATAAATTAATTTTCCTTTTACAATAAAAAAATATCATCGACTTTTATATATAATAATAATAATTAGTATATCAGTATTATTAATTATTAAGGGAGAGTGTTGTACTTTGAGAATAGTGTACCTCGGAACACTTAATGTTTCTCGACAGTGTTTCAATCTGATGGTGAATTGTGGAAGTATGTTGAAAAGTACTCATCAGAGAGCACTGTAAACCATTTGAATGTTTTGGTTTGGTATTATTTATACGGGAAGTGAAGACTTATTTCGTGTATGTTTTGTAAATATTTAGCTATTTGTTTCTCAAATGAATCATTTATGCTAGCCCTGTATATTCAAGATTATGAGAGAATAAGCACTTTGACTTATTGATATATTTGCAATCAATTGCAGATATGAAACTAATATGGGTCACTATGTTGAATTCATATCTGAGGAATTCTATATCCTTATCATATTCTAGAATATAATTGGTTTTATGAGCATTCCAAATACTGAACACAGGATAATTGGTCCAAAACCTATGTTTATATTTTCCAAAATTTTCCTTATGATAAATGAAGCTTTGTTTTAAACACAATATTACACAGCATTCAAAAGCTTTAATTCAGTTCTTGATAATTGACAATTTACAAATTTTTGGGAAATTTTACAAGTTTCATACTATAATAAAGATGATTTTTAAATTAAATTTCAGTTAAGAGTAAATTTTAGATTATCATCATCTATATATATTTCTCATATTTGATTTAATAATTCAAAATAATTTATAAATTTTTAAGACATACATTTTGTTTCAGGCAGATACAGCCCCTGATGATGACATGCACTCAACAGTGTCAACAAAACTTAGCATGCACTTTGACCACAAACCTAAGTCCTCTGTCAAGTCTGCTGGCATAGCTCTAATTGCTGTAAGTAGCTGATACTGTTCTTTGCTATAAACACACAGCTTTTGAATAATTTTATTAATTGTAAAATTTTAAAAAAGCATTCAATGGGAGATTATGTATGATCTCTATTCTTAAAGTAAATTATGCAATTGATCAAAAATATGAATTTGAAATATCTAGTCACTATTAAAACTGAAATATAATGATTCAAAAAATAAAGCTGTGTGTGATTACAATAATTACTTGGGTATTTTTCCAGAATTTGCATGGGATATAGCTAATGCTTAAGTTTGCTCAGCAGTCTTATTTTTTATAACAAGTTTCAGAATTCCTAAAAGATTTAAAAAATATAAGAATATTATGTTCTGTGATAAATTTATATAATTTTAAACAGAATTAAATGATAACTAATAAACAATTAAAATTGAATATAATGGATAAGAGGGTTACTATATTTATGCATGAGCAATATATTAATTTCACAGTTTTAATTTGGTTATGGTTTTCTTTTGCTTTATTGCTCTTCATCACACTGTTGCTTTTCTTATGTGCACCATGCTCATTTTCTACTACTACTTCCTTTATGCTTTTTCTTCTTTGCCTTCACATGTTGCTTGAAAAGGACTGGAGTCCATAAAGGCTGCCAGATCATGAAAATGAGTAAGTGTTCAATCTTTGCTTTGTTTTTTAAGTTATTCTATTGTAATTTTGCTTTCAGTTTAATTTTATTTAAATTATTCAGTAGCACATCAGAATATTTATGTAATTTTTATTTTATCTTTTGTTTGCATTTAAATAAATAAATTATAAAAAGTTGCTATATTTGTAATTCATATAATTAAATTGATAATTTTATTAATTTTTTAAATACTGTAATGTCTGTAAACAGTAGCTTCAAAATCAGATTTACAAAACTCAATTAATTTATGATAATAAATTAAGGAAACAAAATTTATTAAGATTATTCACCAGCTCTCTTGCATTTGGTAAGTATGTATTGAAAAAATTAAATTGAAAATAAGAATAATATAAATTAATCAATAATAGAAGATAAAATTTAAATCAATCATTAATTATATAATATTTTTTCCAAATATATAATGATAGCAGTAAAATTTGTGAGAATTTACAATTCTAGCAGATAGAGGATGGGGTTCAATAAACTGGATCTCTGAAACCATTTCCATAAAACTAGAGGATGAGACCTGGGAATCAAATCTAGATCTTTTAAAATGGAAGCATTATGCTTCCATCACCATTATCTGGCTGACAATTTTATTGATTGATTAACTGGAAACACTATGGCTTCCATCCAGAGGACCTGGTTTGAATCTGGTTCCATTTCTTGAAAAGTATTAGGTGGTTTGAGCCTGTGCTGTTGCTTGCCATTCTATAGTCTAGTATCCTTTGATGTAGCAGCCTATGGCAAGTCCTTAATTTGTCCATTTAGAATCAACAGATTAAAAAATAATTTAATTTATTGAGAAAAAAGATTAGGCAATCAAGTGGCCATAAATATCTGTGTTGCTTGAAGAGATATGGTTCATCTCTCCATTGTTGACAGGCTTATATACAAATTTAAGTATACACCCAGTTCTGTTTTTACATGACCTTTTTTAACATGATTTTAATTTAACACAAATTAGAAAAAATTTCATTTTACATGATTTCTTTTGATTTAACATGATCAACCCAAATTCTAAAAAAAGATATTTTCGTAATACAGTGAATATGGTGTTTGCATCGCATTATTCACTTCTATGTTGTTATTTTTGGTTCCAGTTAGAAAAGAAATTTCTGGGGAATTCCCCTAATTATATGTATAACTTCAATAGAAAATTTGACATTATTCACTTCTATGTTGTTGTTTTTGGTTCCAGTTAGAAAAGAAATTTCTGGGGAATTTCCCTAATTATATGTATAACTTCAATAGAAAATTTGTTTTGTCTGCATTTTGAGTTTGGCATTTAAAGTGAAAAGTATTTTTTGATGTTTAATGTATAAAAAATTTAATAAAATTAAAATATATGCACATACGAATTTATTAATTTTGCTTAAAAGTCAATAAATAATAAGTTATAATTTTTAAACTATTTTGTCAAACGTGATCTGAAGTCATTAATGGCATTTTACAGAAAATTTATATAATGGCCTAGCTAAAACATGAATGCAGTGATTAATAACTGAATTCATTCTTAAAGCCACTGAAACATTGGTATTACAGAAGAATAGTCCTAATTTTGTTCAGATCACAGAAAGAATTTCACCAATAGAGCAAGATAATGATCAAAATATTTCTAGTGATATTGTGTCTTACACAAACATGTGTTTTTATTATCATAAAGTAGGATTTGTCAGTTTTTAAATTTAAAAATCCAGTTTTAGATATTAGATTTAATGTGCAAAATTAATTAATTATTTAATTAAAAATGTTAACATTTTGACTTGAAATCACCTTGGACATATTGTATGAGGATCTCGCAACATATGGCTAAAAAATTGTGGTTCGAAATAATAATATATTTTCGAATAAGGGTTGTGAGTAAGTGACACAGGGATCCAATATAGAAGAATTGACTCAGAGACCAAGATGTTAAACAAAATTAGCATATTTATTAAAATAGCAAAAAAAAAAATAAAATAAAATAAAATAAATAAATAAAAAATAATTAGCTCTAAAAGTAAATGAATTAGATATAAAATAAGAAGTAAATTACAATTTTAATTCTTGAACAAGAGAAAAATTATTTGATTCTGGGTTGTGTGGACATAGCTAGAAGAAGAAATACCTTTATTTTCTAGCTATGTCCACACAACCCAGATAATTTACTTTATATAATATATTTTTATATACAACATGCAATCTTTATGAAATAAAAAGTGCAAGTTGTAAAAATGATAAGATTCTAACATGATTTTTCATATGGTTTATTGTATTTTTGCTGATTTTTTTTTTTTTTTAGGTCTTGAACCAATCTTCTATTTTTCCATAGATACAGTATTTTTCTTTTTTTTACACACATTTTTTTTATATATATCCTTCACAAATGTATCTGTCATGTAAAAACAGAATTGAGTGCAAATGTAAAATTTTTAATACCCCTTTCCAGTCATGGAATGATACTAAATGATAATCATTCTGATGCCATCTTTTAAATTTCCCATATCCATGAAGATTGATAAATCAAATTAAATTCTCAAAAAAATTTATATGACCCAGATTCAATCAGAAATACTTTAACTTCTATTTAGGCAATCTTAGATCCCTTGCAAAATTAAATGCACTATAATAAAAATTAAATTTTAGCTGGTTTTATTTATATTGAATGCTAAAATTTGGCTGGATTAGAAGTTCAGTTAACAAGATATGGAGAATCAAAAACTGACTATCCTGGTAATGATAACATTTAATACAAAAATTATTGTTTGATTTTTTTATCACTTTCATGAGATAAAAATATTGTTATATACTAGCGACACTGACACCTACATTTTTGTATTTTGCTGAACTCACTGACTCCTCTGACAGTAAGGTGTACACACAAACACAAATGCTGCTGATTTTTTTATAACACATTTTATTCAATATTTATTACTGAAAAAATTATTTACTCATCTGAAAAAGTAAATAATTATTTAATATATTTTTTAAATTTAAAACCAATAAATTAGAATGAGAAAGTTATTTCCAACTCCTGCCAGTGCTGACACTGACACTGACTCTCCAGCCCTGTTATATGCTAGTCATTTCAGAAAACATTCTTGAACTGAAATGAAAGAGTTAACTGAAGAAGCATTGCATGCAGCTTGGTTACCATTATTGCAAAACCATTAATATTGACTATTGTAAATATAAATTGTTATAATTCAGATTTTTGCAAATTGGAATTCCCCATATTTATATTTGTTAAAAACAGATATAAACTTATTTTATCTGGGTACTTCAAGACTGTTTATTTCTCAAATGAACATGCTTAGATCTTATAAATGATTGATTCTCAGCACAATTTTAAAGTGAAAAACTTGATTTATTGAATAATTAAAGTACTTTCAACTTTAATAAGTCATCTTCAGTAATTTTAAGACCAATAATATACCACCGTTATGGAGTTATATATAAGTCTTTTTAATATTTTTATTATTTAATCTATGCTTAGATGTTTGACTGTGTTAATAATTTGAATATGAAATTCTATTCATTATTATAATAAAATATAAATAGTTATATAAATCCTTAGTAATTTTAATTTAAGAAAATAAATTATTAAATATTTAAATTGTAGGGTTATAACAAAGCTGTAGATTGGTGGGCTTTAGGTGTTTTAGTATATGAAATGGCTGCTGGTTATCCTCCTTTCTATGCAGAACAACCTATCCACATTTATGAGAAAATAGTATCTGGAAAGGTAAGAAAGTAATATTTTATTCATATTTAT
Organism: Olivierus martensii; assembly: GCA_000484575.1. NCBI lineage: Eukaryota > Metazoa > Arthropoda > Arachnida > Scorpiones > Buthidae > Olivierus > Olivierus martensii. Next base: position 43,209 of record AYEL01079156.1, read on the forward strand.
CACTGATTAAACAATAATGGTGGTGTTATTTGCAGGTACGTTTTCCTTCCCATTTTACCTCTGACCTCAAAGATTTACTGAGGAATCTCTTGCAAGTTGATTTAACTAAACGATATGGTAATTTAAAAAATGGTGTAAGTGATATAAAAAATCATAAGTGGTATGCTTCCACTGATTGGATTGCCATCTTCCAAAAGAAGGTTAGTTATAAACTATTAATTTTTCAAAAATTATAATATAAAGATATTTATAGCAATTATTAGTATAAAATCTTACGAATTCTTTGTTTACAGGTTGAAGCACCATTCATTCCAAAATGTAAGGGTCCTGGAGATACAAGCAATTTTGATGATTATGAGGAAGAAGCTTTACACATATCATCAACAGAAAAGTGTGCTAAAGAATTTGCTGAATTTTAGCACATTGTTTTTCAACTTTGGTCATCTATAAAATTTGGATTTGTCTCCCATTTGTTGGGTTCTGACATCCCTAACATATCCTGTCTAGATTGTAGATGGGAAGAGGGAACGTTGATTATACCTTCCAGACAAATAGAAGTTGTACCCCTATTAGGGGTTCTGATTGGACCTTAATTTTAGATGTTTCACTTGTGAAGTACTATTGTAAATTACTTGTGAAGCCAGCAGTTGTACAGTTTGGAAAAATATTGGACTGATAACCAGTTGTTTTAGTTGCTATATTTTTGTTAGTGATGCTGTTTTTCTTTAGTCATTGTTTTTAGAATTATTCATCTCTTATACATATATTTTTCCCTCCTCCCTTAATATTCAACAGAACTTTTTTGAACCAAGAAATATTGTGTCCATAATGGGGGAGATCTCTGTCCAAAAGTCTAGCCAATAGTCCTGCAGTCTTTTGTATCCCAGTGAAAATTGTTTCATAAGCTAAATAGGGCTCCTGCCTTCTTCTACAACGACATCAGACAATGAATCATCAGGCTTCGGATGAAAAACGTTTTTAATTTCTGCATAATGTGTGTGTGTGGTCTAGATGTACGTATCAAAGGGAGCCAATATTTCTTGCCTGATGTCTGATATATTTTTGACTGCTCCCTAGCATATGCAGAAATTGTCATTTCTCTACTCCATTCTCAATCATGCATGAGAATGTCATCATATTTCATTGGGAGTATGACAGCTTTGTCAGTATTGTGTAATCATGTATAGAATTTGAATTACAAAAGAAAAGCAAAGCATTTAAAATGACAGAAATGCTAACAAAGTGCATTTTTATGCCAAGTTTGAAAGATGCCATGTGCAATATATACTTTCTGATATTCTTCGATTTTCATCTCATGAGGAAAATGTATCACAAAAATAATATAATTATGTGGCCTCAGAAATCTGAACCCAAATTGTGCTATTTACTTTCTCGGAACTAGTCCCAAAAATTAATGAATACAAAAAATAAAATATAAAAAAAAATTTTTTGTCTGTTCTTTCAGTGGTCCGAACTATATATGGATCCTAGTGGTATAGTTCACTTGTTCAGTAAGTCCATTGTAAATAGTTTTACACCATTCTTGTAGTCCAGATTTTTAAGGTGTTTCAAGATTTGATCATGAAAAGTGAATAGAATACATTTTTCTATTGTTGCTTTTGTCGTCAAAATGCATTGCTTTATTTTTCTCCGACTTTAACCCTCTGGTATGGGCAGCTGTGTTAATTAAGGTAGCCTATGATCACTATTAAATTATTCTTGGTCATGATGGTACTCCAATGTACGTGATTGGTTGTCTTGTGCTTTGATAGGCTGATTCTTCCATTATGAAAATTCCTCTTTATAAATGTGAAATTAAACCAAAATTCAAAATCTTTTCTTGTTTATTGGCTGGATACAACTCAATATAGGACTGAAAGACCAACCATTAAAACTTTCAGCCAACTGGACGAAGAAGAGAGATTTACAGTTCTTGTTACATGGTGATGACAAAGTAATTTAGTGCAAAGTCAAGGAACTGTAACTGAAATATGTATAAGTACCTGTCTCAATCACACTTCCTTTATGAAAACAGTGTGGTAGTTCTGTATGTCACAATGCCACGTTTCATTGTGTTTCAGTTGTATTAAAACTTGTTACATCCTTTTTGTAGTATGTTTAATGCTTATATTTTTAAGAATTTAATATCATTAGTTTAGTTCTGTTATAAAAGTGCAAGCATTTTTTACAGAAAAAGAGACTAATTTAATGAATATGTATTTATTCTCAATTATAAGTTTTTAGTGATTTCTTTATAAATCAAAATCACAGTTTTTGACATTTAGTATTCCTCCAAAGAAAATCTATGATTGATACAATAATTCTCTTTACTAAAACCAAAATTTGATTTTTAATATTAAAACAGAACTGAACATTCCAATTATATTTTTTTTAAACATGCTTGAAATAAGAATTTTTCTATGGTTTTTAATTGTCAATACTGATCTTGTATTTAACATTATTGCATATAATCAATTTTTAACTTAAAATCTATCTAAAATATGTTGAAAACAGCTTTATAATGTGAAAATGAATATTCAGAATTTTTATTTAATCTGAAGTTAGAGTCCATTAATTACAAAATAATAAAACTTATTAAAGAAATATGCGTAGAAAACAAATTACTTCATTTTTTAATTTTATTACTGCTCTATCTTTATTTATAATATAGTATTTTTGAGCAATTTACAATTGCATATTTTTACACAGGCAGAGATATTTTAGTAAAGTCCAGAACATTGATCAAAAATTCAAATTAGTCATTAGATCCTAAGCTCCAATGAAATAATAATAAAACTTTTATCTTTGGTATAGAATAAAATAGGAATCAATGAATACTGACTAGTTACATTTATTATACTCTCCGTCCCTCCGGCGGACTGTCGCGATTTTCGCGGCGGTTCTGCCCGAGCTTTGGTGTCCTAAGGATTTCCCATTCGTGGGAAAACTTGACGTGAAATCCGTTCGAGATTTCGATCCCTTCGGGGACTGTCCGGTCGCTCAGTAATGAGTAATAGTTGAATAAAAGATTGGAAAATATATTCAAGCCAAAAGTCATTTAGTAAATAGTTTTCATTAAATTAAACCAGTGAGTTTGCTTATAAAAGAGCTCATGTGATTAATATTTTTAGTAAAATTATATAAATCAATGACTGACTGACTGAGTAAATTTCTTTTTCTATCTGGAGAATCTGAAATTGAATTCCATAACCATATTTGTGAAACTTTCCTAATTTTGGATTATTTATTAAGTTGTATTTTTATTGGACTATCTCTGTTCTATTTTTATCATTCTACTGATAAATCATCAAAAATAAAAATTATAATGAAAAAATTTAAGTTAAAATTTAGTATTGTTACATGATGATACATATTTTAATTTGCAAGATTATTTTAAGGGAGTATACATTCTGTTATATTTTTATTCTATTCAAAATTTTACATCATAAAAATTCGTTTATTGAATTGAAATATAGTACAGTGTCATTGCAATCTAGAATTTTTATTTTCATTGGTAAAGCTTTGGAATGAATTTTAAAGAAATATTTGGTAAGTGTCATAACTTTATTTACATTTCGAAATCTCCACATGAGTTTTGAATGAAATTATATACAGTATAATGTTAATATGGCTTACATATTCTGAATGTGTTTTATATGACCTCATTATCACAGAGTATAAAGTTGATTTTATTATAACTGAATGTAAGTATTTAAGAAATCACAACAAGCACTTGAAGCAGGATAAATACACTATTTTATTATTAGATATATATAATATACACTACATATACTAATAATACAATTGTTTTCCAGAAATGTTTTTGGCCTATTATAAAACAATTGTATTATTAGTATATGTAGTGTATATTATATATATCTAATAAAATTAGTGTATTTATCCTGCTTCAAGTGCTGTTTTGATTTCTTGTGTTATTAGAAGCAGCAGAACTCAGTTGTTTATAGAATGTAAGTATTATAAGTAAATGTGATGATAGAGTCTAGCAAATAGATAATTTGATATTTTGAGTGTGTTTTGTTTGAATAAGCACAAGCAGGCTGAGAAAAAAAAAATGTCGATAAGAATAGAAGAATTTTATCATTATCTTAAATTGCATTATTATTCATCAAAATTCACAATCAGTGTTTGATAATGAAAAAAATTTCATAATATTCTGAATCTAAACTAGATGTTAAAAGCATTTATAATTAAAGATATTAATGAACGCAACAGAGGGGTATACAGTATTTTCATATTTTTCTGTAATAATGATTGTTTATAATAATTATTCGTAAAAAATTGTTTACATAATTCCTGGAAAATGTCTTAAAAATTGATCATGGGTTCTGTTCAAATAAATCATCCTCCACTTTCGGTAAAAATGAAGATGGGATTGTTAAAAGTTTGAAAGTAATTGATTTTTATTCAATGATTACTGTTTCAAGTAAGCATGCAAATTAATTATGCAATGCGATTATTAGAATATCGTGGAGAATGTGACAATATGCCATTAAATAACATGATCGAGAAATATCTCATCTTTTAAGATCTCCAAATTGGATAGGATTTGTTTTAAGTGGAACATTATGCATTAGGAAGATTATATTTGAAATTTTGTAATAATTATATGCATAATGGATGTTGTAGGGGATCTACAATATGCATTTAAAAATATGAAAAAACATTCAACAGAGTGTAACAAAAGATCTGATGGGCCAATACGGGGACAGTTTCTTTTATACGAAAGTCCCATAAAAAATGTAATTTAGTTTTTATATTGTTAGCTATGTTTCATATAGAAATTTAAATACATTTTAGATTACTGCATACGGTTTTGATTAAACCCTTTTGAGTATAAAATATTGAGAAAAAAATTCCAAAAAATTGGGATGATCTTAAAATGTTCTGGTGGTGTGTGTAGCAAGCGATGCGATATTCAAATAAGTTTGAAAATTTTCAGTGGTTAAAGGAATAATTTTATATTAGATAGTAGAGTAGATAGTATTTTAGAGTTGCATTTAGCATTCTCAATGGAAAATACTGTAATAATAAAATTGGAAGTAGGATTTCTATAATAGATTTATTTTCAATATAGAGAAATATACACCATAACAACAGAATTATTTTAGATTTCAAAAACCATTTCACAGGAATTATTGGCCCTCTTTAACTGATGCTTTTCATCCCTAAATTAAAAAAAAAACCTGAAATATATAATTTCTAAGATTAGAGTATTTTAAATATAAATACAAATAAAAATATCAAAATTGTTTATATATAATAGTGAATAAAGTATTCTCATTATTTGTGAAACAAACGTGATTGTAGGTGTTTCTAACATATCTCTGATCAAAATGAACATCGTATATTGAATCAAACGTAAATTCACGATCTGCTCGTAGTATAAGTTGTTTCCATTCCCTGAGCTGCTCATAATTTCCTTGAACATATGGCGTTTTTCCTTACAGGATCTATATCCTGAATTGCAGCCAGGCACAAAACCAATATATTGGCATTTTTCGTCAAAAAATAAAATTACTTTTCTAACAACAATCTGGGTCAGGTTAAAAGTACAAATTGAGCCCTACGTGGTACACAGCGCTCTAGTGTTGGGATTTCAAAATCTTATAGCACTGATGTGGAAGTGGAATGACCATATATATTGATATATTTATAGACCATGCTATAAATTAGTAGTAGTAAATATTTTTTAAAAGCTTTATTAAATGGAAATTACAAAAGCAGGTGCCAGTACAAGGAAGAGGTGTTCGAGACTGTTCCATGTGCAAACGATGCGATGTCATAAGATACTACGAGCAATAGAAAACAAACCAATACACAATTACGACGCATCCCACTTTGTAACGTAGCGCCGCGTAGCATCACCTACTGTCGCTCTTCTAGTAATATGGAGGTTTTAGCTGGCGCTTTTTACTGTCGCTCTCTGTAACTGAAAGTCTGAAATACAAGCTTGTTTTCTGAAGCGACAAGACAAATTATCATGGCTACTAAATTCGATTCAGAGGTTTTAATAAGCGAAATTCAGGAAAAAATAAAAAAAAAAAAACTTATATTATGAACAAGAGAGAAAAAATTACTATAATCGGCATTTAGTGGATAAATAATGGGACAATAATCTTATGGAACAAGAGAGAAAAAATTACTATAATCGGCATTTAGTGGATAAATAATGGGACAATAAACTATTTATCATTATAGACTCTTTAAAAGCGCTTTTCGTGAAATAAATCGTCGATCATAGCGTATTATCACGTTTATAGTATCGCATCGTACACAGGGTGGCCATCTTTTGAATATAGAGAAGCCGGACAAAAAAGAGTGAAAGGAGTAATAAAAATTTTATTACTACTAAAAATCTTTTAATAAAAGTTTTGTTAATTTGTTCTAATTTTTGTACATAATATATAGGTCTTACATACTTTCTCGAAAAATTAAATTAACTGAATATTCAGTGAAGAATGCCTTTATTAATAATTGGCATTTTTCATTGAACGCGATTTACTTTCCTGATTTCTTTTTGTTCGTTTCCGTATAGATCCATTAAACAAATAAAAGAGTGCGTTCCAAATCTCAACAGCAAGAGCGCTTCCAGTTGGCAAGCAGCTTACTAATCGCTTCTCAGCAAAATGTCTTATTGGAATGAGATTCCTAACTGGATGGTTTGCTTACTTTGAATGATGTCATCAGTCGCTAAGTTCGCTGCTAAGCGAAGTAAGCGATCTATTGGGTCGCTAACTTTGCTTAGCAGCGAACTAAAAAACTTAAAAACTAGAGAAAAATTGATGTAATACACATTTCTAAAATAATTAAAGCTAAATTTAAGAATTTAGCTTTTTAAATTTTAGCTAAATTTAAGAATTTAGCTTTAATTTTATAGTGAATAATTTAAGATTTAAAATAAATGGAAAAATTAAAGCTAAATTTAAGAATTTAGCTTTAATTTTATAGTGAATAATTTAAGATTTAAAATAATTTTTTAAAATAATCTATAAAAAGCGTATGCATATATTTGATAAAGAAGTATTAAATTCTAATGTTCTTTGTACAATATTTGTTAGTGATATTTCAAAATAATTATCCATAATTTCAGCTCGTAATAAAGCTAATAAGATTTTTTTGTTTCTGGTCAGCAATTTTTATGCTTACAAGACGTTGTTACACAGCATGAGCTGTTTAAGCGATGACGTTTGCTAGGTAAGCGCTTGTTCAGCAAGGTCATCAAGTTGCTTGCCAACTGGAAGCGCCCAAAGTCATTAATAATTAGTCTCTTATGACGTCAGAAATAATTCAACATCAGTTTGTTTCTGGAATGACTTGCTGAGTGTGGTGATAAAACGGCGGTTAATATGGTGAAGACAATAATGAATGTTATAACTTCTTTAGCATCATTAGAAAGCACTAAAATTTGTCAATAAACAACGATGGTGATGATTTGTTACACTCTTTTTAAAATCCTATATAGTATGAACCATAGATTTTAAGGAATAGATGGCTCACTCATTGTTTAAAAATGAAGCTATTTGTTACACTCTCTTTTTAAAATCTTATCATATAGTATGAACCATAGATTTTAAGGAATAGATGGCTCACTCATTGTTTAAAAATGAAGCCATGATTGGTGGGGTACTTTCACGAATTCAACACTACTATAAAAAAAATAGTAAATTGACTTTATTTTGGTGGCCAGACGTAGCCTTTAAAAATTATGATGAACAGATCCTAATAGTTAATAAAAAGGCTGTAGTACCCAAATATGGGGCATTAAACCATATTTTTTATAAATTCACGTTTTCGATAATTCGAATGAAGTGCTCAAAATATTCCAATTTTCGCATTTTCCTAATCATTAGTAAATTGACTTTATTTTGGTGGCCAGACGTAGCCTTTAAAAATTGTGATGAACAGATCCTAATAGTTAATAAAAAGGCTGTAGTACCCAAATATGGGGTATTAAACCATATTTTTTATAAATTCACGTTTTCGATAATTCTAATGAAGTGCTCAAAATATTCCAATTTTCGCATTTTCCTAATCGTTTAATGTTTCGAGGAAGTAAAAAAATAAATTTAAAGGCCATCGGGGGTGAATTGTCAAGAAAAAAAATTATATGTATGTAATGCTAAAGAAAGTGTTAACTTATGAAAAAATAAGTACAAGGGAGTGAATAAAAATTTGTTTTGACAAGATTACAGTATAATAAAACAGGAGACACACTATTAATATGAAATAATATCCTATCCTTATTAAGTTTAAATAAATTTAATAAGGATAGGCTATTATTTCATATTAATTTATGAAGTTTATACATTTTTAAAAAAGTTTAAAGCATATAATAAAAATAGTTTTACTCAATTTGTCTCTCACAGATGCTGCATTCCCCTGAGGGTGAATTGTCAAGAAAAAAAAATTATGTATGTATGTAATGCTAAAGAAAGTGTTAACTTATGAAAAAATAAGTACAAGGGAGTGAATAAAAATTTGTTTTGACAAGATTACAGTATAATAAAACAGGAGACACACTATTAATATGAAATAATATCCTATCCTTATTAAGTTTAAATAAATTTAATAAGGATAGGCTATTATTTCATATTAATTTATGAAGTTTATACATTTTTAAAAAAGTTTAAAGCATATAATAAAAATAGTTTTACTCAATTTGTCTCTCACAGATGCAACTTTTTTAAAAATGTATAAAGCATATAATAAAAATAGTTTTACTCAATTTGTCTCTCACAGATGCTGCATTCCCCTTCATCTGCAATGTTATCTTTTGGCATGAGAATGTAAAACAGAAATCCAACTGTTTTAATCTTCTGTAATTTTCTGGCTGACTTGTGAGAGAAATGTATTACATATCCTATATATTCCCATTTAACAACACCTATTTCTGAAGTTATTATCCTTTTATCTGATAGTGTATTTCTTGCCAGTTTCAACATGTGACATGGATCTAAAAACACAGCAACATCTGTTCCAGTCACAAAATGTTTAAATGATGATTTAAATGAATCAAGATTTTCCCAAATTGCAGCCCAATTGCTTTAAAGTTTGTATATTTACAACTGCACCATCACAAGTGAGAGAATTATAGTAATTCCTATCTCATTCAACTTTTCCAAACACACTTTTATAATTTGTGCCTGAAGAATGGCTGATATCTTATTAATTAAATTAAAAGAAAGCTATAAGGCACTTAAAATTACAATCATAAATACTAAAGCTTCTGTAACTAATCCTTTAGAATCAGAATTAGCTATACCTCCCAGGTCAACATAGCCCATCTTTTTATCAAGGTTTGCATTATAGGATTTGCTTTCTAATTGACATGGAATCAAACATCAATGCACAATTTCTTACAGGTCAACATAGCCCGTCTTTTTATCAAGATTTGCATTATAGGAAATTTGCTTTCTAATTGACATGGAATCAAACATCAATGCACAATTTCTTACATATGGCATATTGTCAATTTCTCGTTTTAAATAACTGAACACTTCACCAAGTAATCCTGGATGACATTTCACTGATGAAAGCCAGTGAAAATATAAAGTAAGAGCAAATTCCTTTACAAGTGGGCTATACCGTCGGCTAGAAAAACGTTTTGAGTTCTTCAACAGTTGCATAAGAAACTCTAAATGAAGTCCACTAAAATTATTCTCCAGGGTTTTTTGGAGATCATCTGTATTGTGCATTTATTAGTTCTTAAATGATCAAAAAAGTCATTTTAGAGTTTCTTATGCAACTGTTGAAGTCCACTAAAATTATTATCCAGAGTTTTTTGGAGATCATCTGTATTGTGCATTTATTAGTTCTTAAATGATCAAAAAAGTCATTTGTTGAATGAATTTTCATTTTTCTTCTTCTGAGCTTCTGCTAGAGTCTTCACCTTTTTTCCCAATGCTACTACTGTAGAATATTGTACCTCAATACTTCCTTTTGAGTTGTCATTCCCTCTCAAGTCAATAGCTTGTGATCTTTCATTCTATAATAGTAAAATACTAGAACATTAAAACTTTTTATATTATCAATGGATTTCATTGCATAACTGCAAAGTACAGTATTGTGTAAATATAATCAGGATATGCAAATTACAAAACAAATCTGAGCAATGGTTGTAGAATCCAATGCTGATCTGAAATCAATATTCTTCTGGAACTTTTCTTTTTTATTAAATAGCTTGGAAAATCAAATATGGAAGGGATTGCATCTTCCTTTAACAGTTATCTTTTTGCATCTGGCCTTACTTGATAGCAATCTTCAGTAAAATGTTTACTGCAAAGCCGGCTATACTTTCCTGGCTTCAAGTTTTCTCGTCTTACAGCAATAATCCATTTAGAAAGAATTTCAGGCCGATTATGAGGAAATCTATTTACATACAGACAAAATATGTCGGACTAATATATCGTCGGATTTTATCAAACCAAACTGAATATCAAAAAGGTAAGATTCTACTTTGCCTGCCTAACGTTTTGCAGAGCCACGGCAAGGATATACGTGTCCTGTTTAAAGTCGACGGTACGATAGTATAAAAATCCAACAGAATTTACCGGAATTTCGATCCCCTTTATCTTACCCCTAATTAAGGGCTCCTGAATTCATTGGTGAAGGTCCCATGAGGGGCAAAAGCCCCGTTCTCAAGTTATGAGGCTCCAAAGTTAGGCTCGAAATCGATTTTCTGCAAAATGATGTTTCTGGGATTTCTTTACGATTTTCTGCAAAACTTTTATAGATAATCGGATATTTTAAACGATTTGTCGGACTAATATATCGTCGGATTTTATCAAACCAAACTGAATATCAAAAAGGTAAGATTCTACTTTGCCTGCCTCACGTTTTGCAGAGCCACGTGGCAATGATATACGTGTCCTGTTTAAAGTCGACGGTACGATAGTATTAAAAATCCAACAGAATTTACCGGAATTTCGATCCCCCTTTATCTTACCCCTAATTAAGGGCTCCTGAATTCATTGGTGAAGGTCCCATGAGGGGCAAAAGCCCCGTTCTCAAGTTATGGGGCTCCAAAGTTAGGCTCGAAATCGATTTTCTGCAAAATGATGTTTCTGGGATTTCTTTACGATTTTCTGCAAAACTTTTATAGATAATCGGATATTTTAAACGAATTTAGACGTATCTTATCATTCCGAATCGAATCCAATCAATTTAAATAAGCTACGACTTACCTTTACGAAGTTACGTAATTTTTTTCGCTTACGACGATATATGCTTGGTAGAATTCTCAAATATTTAAATTTTTTTATTGTTTTGTATGTAAAACAGCCTATTAATTATATTACATTCGTTCACTTTTCCACGCTGAATAATAATAAATCAAATATAGAACTTTGAAGATCATCTTTGCCGGTCAGTCGAAAGGGTTAAATACGAACAGTATATAATTATATATCCTTCGTTAAATTTCAAGTAAAATGTATATAGTAATCGTTAAAAGCATTATCCAAGTGGATTTTACTTTTCCTAATAAGATATTCTGGATTTAAACTATTTCAGCTTTATTTTAATCAAAATAACTGAATGCTGTCCGTCTATTTTAGCCGCGACCATCGACGCAAGTACGCGTGCGCTAACTGAACGAGTCCAGTGACAAAATAGGGATGACAGCTTTGCAAGTGGATGTTTTCAAACACAAGATAACTGAAGTTGAATGGAAGATTATTGTAATGTCGAATGCTAAATGATTAGTTTCGACGTTGGAAATAATATATTTAACAGAACTTAATATTAATTCAATAATTTTTATCTAATAAAATATAATCATTATATACATTCGGAATAAAAAAATAACGATATATTTTTTTAGTAAATATTTTACCTTTAATTAATAACCATTCTCATCACATTCTGAGTCAGTTGTTGAATCACTGTCAGTCAATGAAATACAGAGTGGTTCACACACTTCTATAATTGCGTCTTTATCCCAGTAAGCTGCTTCTATTTTAATTACATGCTCGCAATATTTACGCCAGTTTTCAACAGATATGCTATTTATAGCGTCTTCGGTTGTTTGAAAAAGTTTTATCAGGTTGATATCACCAGTGGGATTAATATTGCATACGTATCTTTTAATTCGGCCCACACATATTCAATGGCATTTATATCGCAGTGTTATGGCGGAGACGAAGTGTTGTAAATCCATGTTCTGCTAGCACACAATTAAATCGATAGGTTTTTACTTTAGGAGCATGTAATTTGACCAGTTCGAAAAGTTCAACCTTCAGCGAATCAGGTGAAGGTTGAATATCAATCATAGAAAGCCAATCCAGAATAGTTCTTTTGGTATTGCTTGAATTTGGTAGCTTGTTTAACTGGACTGAATGATACAGAGCATTATCAACAACAACAGCAGCATTTTTAGGCAAATTTTAAATAAGTTTTTCTTTTGTCCATTTCTCGTAAATAGTAGAGTTCATTTGTCCGTGATAATCACCTGTAGTTGTATTTGCCTTGTATATAAGTTTAGTATTTGGTAGAAATCCCATAAATCCATCTGCGCACAAAACAATAATTTGACGCGAAGAGTTTCCACTTCGAAAAACTCCATCCGATTCATTCGATTGCCAGCATTTACCAAAATGTCAAATTGCTATCGACCGACGTTTCGTCAATATAAACAACAGATCTTTTTTCTTCTCGATACTTTTTTATATTCCTTAGAAATTGCCTTCTCATTAAAACGATATCACTCTTTTCAGTTAGAATTTTCCTTTTATTTTAGCTTCCTTTCCATTTAAATCCTATTTTATGTAAAAATCTGTCTTAATAGTTCCTTTTTCCAAGTGAAGTTGATTTTTTTTTCCTTTAAAACTGGCAATAATTTGTTTAATGAAGGAACTTTCTTTTCTCAGGTGTAAAACTCTTGCATCGTACGCCTAATAACATCACAATCGATGTCCACCTTTCTCCGCTTTTTCGGAGAAAAAAACTTGGTTTAGCTTTCGCTGCTGACTCTCGACGAATCTTTTCTATTGTCATCAACGATACACCATACATCTGACTTGCTAGTTTTGTGGAATAAGAAACAGGAATTAAAACATCGCCGTTTTCTGCTTCTCTATCACAAAATTCAATTTGTGTAAAATTTTTTCGTCCTACTTCGAAAGGCTTTGTTGCGAGTTGTACTAGCCTCACAAATAGAAAAGGGTAAGCGAAAACACTAAGATGACAAATGAAAGAAATATGCAAAGAAAAGTAAATCGAAACCGAAATTATTCCCATCCGTCATTATACCGTCTGCGACTCTCCCTTTCGCGTTTGGACTTATCCACCTTAGCTAGGCGCGGCTTTCGTGGACGGACAATAAGTACTTCACAAGTAAAAGCAATTTTCTTTCAAACAAATCTCAAATCCACACAACACGTGTTTACTTTTCACATTTCATTGGTTCACAGGCTCTACGTCATGAATTTTTGTCTTAATTAATGTATTGCCTAGTTAACATCTGGGACCTTTTCTTTATCTGCATAGAACAGCCCAAAGTTTTCCGATGGTTAAATAATTTATTTAACTTGTGAAAGTTCTTAGTTTTTTATAATTAATTATCATATACAGTATGAAGTCTTAACAGTTCATGATGCATAAGTCTGTGAGCCAATGAAATATGAAAAATAAACGTGTTGTGTGGACTTGAGATTTATTTGAAAGAAAATTGCTCTTACTTGTGGTGTACTGAATTCTGTTAATTGATTTAAAATAAAACTGAAATAGTTTAAATCCAGAATATCTTATTAGGAAAAGTAAAATCCACTTGGATAATGCTTTTAACGATTACTATATATATTTTACTTGAAATTTAACGTATATATACTGTTCGTATTTAACCCTTTAAAGATCATCATTGTCGGTCAGTCGAAAGTTCTATATTTGGGATATATACTGTTCGTATTTAACCCTTTCGACTGACCGACAATGATGATCTTTAAAGTTCTATATTTGATTTATTATTATTCAGCATGGAAAAGTGAACGAATGTAATGTAATTAATAGGCTGTTTTACATAAAAAACAAAAAAATTAAATATTTGAGAATTCTACCAAGAATTATATTCGTCATAAGCGAAAAAAATTACGTAACTTCGTAAAGGTAAGTCGTAGCTTATTTAAAATTGTCGGTCAGTCGAAAGTTCTATATTTGATTTATTATTATTCAGCATGGAAAAGTGAACGAATGTAATGTAATTAATAGGCTGTTTTACATACAAAACAATTAAAAAAATTAAATATTTGAGAATTCTACCAAGAATTCTATTCGTCATAAGCGAAAAAAATTACGTAACTTCGTAAAGGTAAGTCGTAGCTTATTTAAATTGATTGCATTCGATTCGGAATGATAAGATACGTCTAAATTCGTTTAAATTATCCGATTATCTATAAAAGTTTTGCAGAAAATCGTAAAGAAACGTGATTTCGAGCCCCAACTTTGGAGCTCCATAACTTGAGAACAGGGCTTTTGCCCCTCATGGGACCTTCACCAATGAAGTCAAGAACCCTTAATTAGAGGGTAAGATAAAGGGAGTCGAAATTCCTCTGGGATTTTTAATACTGTCGTACCGGGCACACTATAACATGACTTATTATTCATAGACGGTCTAGCATCACACTTGGGTCACATGCAAAAAATGCAAGGCAGTCAACGTAGAATTCTACCATAAAAAAAATATATTTCCTCACCTATGAAAGCTGTACGTTTTATCGCCTTTTCTTTGTTGATTGTTACAACTATATGCTGTACAGTGCATTACCATAATTTAAAATAATTTTAATTTTAAATATAAAAAGGAATAAATAAACTGACTAAAATCTATCTCAAATACAAAAGAAATGAAAATCTATGACTTAGATGGGCTACGTTCAGCAGACTCAACGATTCTAAGCAAGCAGATGAATTGTAGCGGTAGCGGTTGGTGAATCTGCTGAACGGCAAGCAGTAACAAGAGGCGCGATTATTGAAAGAAAATGAAGCCCATTGTAAATATTATTAAATATGTATACTTCATATATTATCATTTGTTACTTTGGATTAATAACATCCATGAGCGCAGCCATCTTGAAATAAAAGTCATAATTCGATTAGGAAAAGATCTGGATGAAACATTTAAACGATGAAATCTACCTGTTTGCACGGGAAATTTCATCGTTTAAATGTTTCATCCAGATCTTTTCCTAATCGAATTATGACTTTTAAACTCATTCATATCGAAGATTTTATCTTCTTACAGTATACAGTCTTTGTAACAACGATAAACGATATAATATCGAAGAACTTG
>AYEL01079157.1:0-25974 GCA_000484575.1 Olivierus martensii
GGAAACTTTTTCTGATTCACGTGATTAGAATAAGCCAATTGAGTCACGGGAATTTGACGACCTGGGTTATCGGCGCTGCTGCATGCTAGCGTCACATATAACGTCACTATCATGACGTATAGGTGAATCGTGAGATGATTGGATAAAATTCTAATACGAAATAAAAAGCGTAAATTTAATTTTTTCTCAATTGTATATAAATCGAATTAAATAATAGTTATGAGTTAATGGTCTTTCATTTATATGGTGTTTACTTCAACATATTCAATAAAATTAATGCAATTTATATATAAATTATTTATTTAAATCAATAGACATAATCTTACAATAAATAAACAAATTTTGGGTGCTGCGGATGCGTTTACTATTTTAATCACAAAAAAATGAAAATGAAATTCACTTCACCATAAAAAGTTTATTAAAGTCAGTGACCTTGAAAAAAAAGTCCGTTATTGCTATGGCAACAACTGTTAGAATCACCTTGGTGAAACGATGTGAGAGATTCAGTACAAATATCAAAGTTTTGAAGAAAATATTATTCTGAGTACACTGAGGGATGGAACAAAACTATGGAATAAAAAGTTCTGTAGTTTAGCTTAATTTATTCGAGTGTGGAATAAGTAAGAAGTTATTTTAAAAAAATGAATATATTGATATTTTCGTAAATAATAAGAAATGTAAACCTTCGATTCAGTGGAACAAAACTATGGAATAAAAAGTTCTATAGTTTAGTTTAATTTATTCGAGTGTGGAATAAGTAAGACGTTATTTAAAAAAAATGAATATATTGATATTTTCGTAAATAATAAGAAATGTAAACCTTCGATTCAGTCGGTGTTAGAAATTTAATTTTGATTCCCAGAATTTACATCGGTTTTCCGTTAGTAGAACTTCGTGCCTTAATTCATTCCGGAGAACTTACGTATCTAGAAAGAAGAATTTGATTTGCGATTTTTTAAATAAAAGTTGTTTTATGTATATTTACAATTGTTAAAAAACTCATTGGTGTAAACTGTTACCCGATTTTTATTTATAAATATTGTTTGGAAAAAAGTTGTTCGATGGAAGTTTTTACGTGGACCAAAGATCTACATTTTATCTTCAGTTTCCATACTTAGATAATACGCGAGTTAGCTACTGTATACTGTGTTTTGTTTTCGGTCCCTATTTTTGGATGGATTTTTAACGAGAAATCTGAAAATTAATTTTTAATTACGCGAATTTAGAAAGAAATTAAAACGGGCTGTCCTCTAATTAAAAATCTGATTTGTCGATAAGTCCAGCGTTCGGTATTGGAAAATTTGACATTTATATTAACACGGTTATTAATTAGATGGGGGTAGCGTCATTTAAAGATCCGACTCCCCTCCATCCGATCTATCAACTACGTCACGCTGTAGCTGACCGTGGTTAATAAATCGATGAAGATACATCACACTATAAAACGATTTCTATGATTAAAAACATTTTTTATAAAATACGAAATGTTTACGCTTAATTTTTGGAAAGATAGAGTAAGATAATATATTCGGGATGATTCAAAAAAAGTTGCGCCAAAATTTAGTGGTAGAGGATAAAATTTTGAGTTAAAAATCTGTTCGCGTTTTTTGATTCGTTTAAGACAGTGGTTCGGGATTTCTGGCGTGACGGTCTCTGCAATTTTTTAGATGGCTGGCGGACCCTTTAAAATTAACTACAATTAACATATAGGCAAAACATTTTTTGTCCAACAGTTATTTATTGAAAAAACGCAAAGCTTACTCATCAAATGTACAGTACATTCACTGGGATTGGGTGCATCCGCATTGCCTGGACCAGTTCGTCCAGGTTCTCTAAACTGGGGTGGTGGTCTGCTAGAGCTCTGGTCGCCAAATTCAAAGAAATTTATTTGACAATAAAAAATACTTTTCTTCGATAAGTATCGGCTACCGGTAAAGTAGTGGAATGAAATTAGTTCTATTTTTATAAATAATATATATAGTTTTACGAAAACAATTGTCTGTATTAGTACTTAAAACACCTATACTTCATGTCTCGGATTGGATTCTTATGATGTAAAGTTTTTTAAAAGTATTTTTCGTTAAAAAAAATTCATAAATAAAACCATTTTGATAAAATTGTGTGTTTTATTCAGACCTCTACTAATGCAGAAACATAAGCGCAAATGCCAAAAAAATTTCGCTTTAACTACGTTGACGATTAAAAAAACGTTTAATATCTATTCGGGGGTGGCGACAAAATTTTACACAAAATGGGGGGTGGGAAATGAAAATAGTTCGCGCACCACTGCCCTAGAGGACCGCGGACCCCAGTTTGAGAACCACTGGTTTAAGAAATATAACGGGCGAAAGTTTTGTGACGTCATTTCCGATTCAATCAAAAATTATTTTTAAAATCATCTATAAATTTTAACTATTTAAAAACTCTCCTAAAAAATTAGAACAGATTAAAATAGATTGGTAAAACAATTACGTTTCATTTAAACTTTCCAAAGTTAAATTGCTGGTCGAAAAAGAATGCTGCGTTTGTAAACAATTAAGTTTCATTTAAATAATCGCTGGCTAATTTAATAAACAATCCGCGCTCTAAACTTTTTAGTATAGTTTTTAAGTAGTTAAAATTTATAGATGATTTTAAAAATTCAAATAAGCGCGTTTTAAAAAATTATTGGTTGAACCGGAAATGACGTCACAAAACTTTGGCGCCTTATATCTCTTAAACGGAGCCTCCAATCGAAACACGCGACTAGACTTTTTTACTGGGAATTTTATCCTCTACCAGTCTAAATTATGGCAACTTTTTTCAATCACCCCGTATACAGAGTGTCCGAAAAGTCTAGAAACGGTCGAATAACGCCAGAAATTCAATTTGGATTGAAAAATAAAAAATACGTGTTCAATATTTTTAAAAACGCTATCCAGTGATACCAAAATTGACCCTCCCCATCCCAGGAGGACAATTTAAAATTTTAAATTGACATAATTTAAAAAGCTTAAATGGCCCAGTTTTTATGGCAGAATTGCGTGTATGTATGATTGGGACACTCGAGTAGCTGGAGGTCAGCAATTTGAACATTTAATTTAAGTAGGGGATTCTGTCATTTTCGCTTCCATGGAGAGAAGCGAGGGGACTCACCTAAAACAAGCATCCCGAGGGAACAAACCTACTGGGTGGATTGTTTAAACACGTTCTAGACTTCGGCCGCCGTCTGAACCACGGTTTTATAAAATTTGCATCGCGTAAACGAAGCGTCTTAGCAGACGCGGATCAGATCAGCTCCAGAAAACCGGTTTCTAAAGTATATTTCTAGACCAGCCTCTACCCTGGTTTAGAATCTAGACCGCGTCTTCTCGCGCATGCGTTAAATTTTCATAGTTTGTAGAATTCTCCCTATTTAATTCGAATTATTATTGAATGAAATATCATTTAAAGAATATATTAAATGTTTTAAGCGTAATTTAGAACATTCTTCGCATCAAACTTCGGCCATGTTACGACGTCATCGATAGAGCTCCAGATACTGATCGGCTGAAAATTTTCAAACGACGGGGGCGCGTAGGAACTGTAGTAACAGCCAAGTTTTAGCCGTTGACCGGTATTAAGGTCTTTGCCACTCTTTTAAAACCGCGATTTATCTGAACGCCGTCTAGAAGCGGTTTTTGCTGTAAACCGTGGACTATAGAAACTCCGTTTAAACGATCGGCCCACTACGTCCACGTCGTTGTTCCCGAATAATGCTAAAAGTAGTTTCTTGTAAAAATTCAATGCCATCTATCACCAATCAACAGATTGTTTCGATTAAAACCTACACGTAAAATCTAATTCCGCGATGAAAGCTGGGGTTCCCATTTAAGTTTTCTAAAGTTACTCCCACCCCCACCCTAAGGGGTGGGGAAGAGTCAATTTTGGTATCGGTTTTTTAAAAAATTGAACACGTATTTTTCGATCCAAACTGTATTTCTCGAGTTATTCGACCGTTTCCAGACTTTTCGGACACCCTATATAATAAGAAATGCGTCTCCGAGACAGGTCTTTACCGGATGGCCGCGTGGTAAAGCTTTGGCTTACCACCCTGGAGGATCCGGAGGCCCACACCTGCAATTTTTTAGGAGGGGTCCGTCGAACCCCATCTTGGGTGCTGACCAGCCATCCTGTGATGGGCCCTAAGTGGCCGCCGCCAGATACAAAATATCCCACCAGGATACGGTGGCTTAATATAACTAACCCCCTGACCTAACCTAACCGAAAGAGAGAGCATTTATATCCAGTTATGAAGTAAAAGATACATTTAACAAAAGAACCATGGCGAAGTAATTATTTTCTATCACTTTGTGTAAAATTCGAGCTAGATGACGGAGGATCAAAAAGTATTGGAAAAAGCGTTTATGAATTGATCCAAAATATAACCGGTGGAATGTTTTATAACGCAGTTACGGATGGATGGATAAGTTGGTTTCGAAAATTTTCTAAACTTTATTTTTCAACAATCGAAATATCGGGCGGACCATAAACAGTAATTGCTTATTAAGATGTTTTAACTCGGTTATTTACAAAAAAAATACCACGATCGACCTTAGTAATTCTCACTGGATGACAGAGACTAGTATTTTAAAGAGTGAAACCCTCGGAAATGTCTTCCAAATAAACGATTGGTATCGATCGAAGGTTAGCTATATTTATCGAAACCACTATATAACCTATTTCTCCCGTTGAATAGCGACGATTAGTGAAAATTTCAGTGGTTTACGAAATGGCAACACTAACCAGTTGGAGAGAGGCCGCCGTTCCAAAAATAGATGATTTAAACACGCTAATAAGTTCTCGCCATAAAATGTGAAAATGTTTTTATTGGATTAAATATTTTCAATACGGCGTGGATCAAAAGGAGAAATATTCTGTAGGTCAGCACCATTATTTTGGCCATTAGAAAATTTTTATATCGATATAAACATCGAGTGGAAGAAGACACGGAGAAAAAATGGCGGGTAGATAAATTTGAAGAATGATAGAGGGCCGAAAATCCACGGCTGTTTTTAATCCAATTGTTAAATTACTAACGGATGTAAGAGAGGTGGAGGTAGAGCCGCCGTTTCTGGTGGCAGTCGACTTCTCTCCCGTCCACTCGATACGAGAAAATTCATTTAACACGGAGCCGAAGTAAAACTCCAGGGCACAATTTAGTGTATTCAGTGAAAAAGAAACTGCTTGGGATGATTTTTGCGCCTGGACATTTCCAATTTTTCACTTACTCCCGGAAAAATAACCGACCGACTTTTCAGAATAGTCGTCATAGATTTTAAGGGATAGATGACGCTTTCATTTGTTCTCCCCTGACCTTTCTGAAGCTGACCGGAAGTCGTTGACCAAAGGAAACCGCTGGGAACAAAGCCGTTCGCCGAGTCGTTAGTTGAATACATTTCTCGCTATTTGTGGCTGTTTTTTATTTTTGCGCTATTAATATATAGTGTTTAGCGTATGGATGTAAGAATGAGCAAATACGTGGTGATAGAAGGTACGAAATGCTTTTCGTTTGAAAAGATTCTAGTTTCCCTGTTTAAAATAAGAAATTATTTACAACAACTGTATTCGATTTAATAGATAAAGGTATGTAATAATTTAAGATTGAAATAAATTCTAAGCTTAAACATCAGAAATATTCAATAAGTATTCGTATATCCGTCTGTTTCATCGCATTGTGGCGGGTAAACTAAAACGTTGCCTTTTATTATTTTGTATTAATAGCGCTATTTTTTTGTTATTAACAGTGTAATTATATTCTTGTTTATTATTTGATTGTGATCTTTGTCAATCAAATAAAATTTTATTCATTCTGTTTGTGTTTATTTTTTCATAACTTTGCATTTTTTTCATAAATACATACAATAATGGTTTTTTGACAATTCACCCTCGATGGCTTTTAAATCTATATTTTCCTTCCTCGAAATATTAAACGATTAGGAAAATGCGAAAATTGGAGTATTTTGAGCGCTTCATCGGAATTATCGAAAACGTATATTTATAAAAAATTATAATAAAAAATGGTTTAATACTCCATATTTGGATAGTATACTCTTTTCATTAACTATTAGGATCTGTTCATCACATTTATTAAAATAAATGGGTTATCTCTGGCCACCAAAATAAAGTCAATTTACTATAGTATCTAATGTTCATTGGTGAAAGTACCCCACCAATCGTGGCTTCACTTTTAAACAACGAATGAGCCATCTATCCCTTAAAACAGCCATTCTCGACCAGCGGGCCGCGTGTGGCCCACCGAGCTTTTAGGTGCGGCCCGGAACGCGCAGTCACGAATTTAATGAAAGGGCAGAATTTTTCCGCTACACGCAAAAAAATAAAAAATTCTGATATTAAATTTTTTTTAATTGGAAAAATTGGAATTTTCCTAATTTGCTAAGTCCTTTCTGATGTAATCATAAAATTTTACAATGCGTGAAAAAGAGCCGAGGGGAAAAAATCTCGCGATTTAAGATTCCACGGCTTCACCGATACAAAAATAACACTTTTAAAATTAATCGTTTCTGAAAAAAGTTTATTGTTTCGCGGCGCTGTAGTCTTCAGTTTCCCGTCGCTTGGCCGCGTGTATAAACAAATTTTTAATCATTCGCCAAGAAAAATTTTGATAAATTTCTTCATTCTTCAATAAATTCTTATTTTAGATTTTTATTTAAGCCGTTTATTAAGTTTGTAAATCATGTCGAAAGCTGTTCCGGCGCGCAGCTATCTTCTTATTTTATTTTATATATACTAAAAAATTCAAAACAATTTCTCAAAAAAAAAAAATATTTTTTGATACCAATTTGAATTTATTTTTTTCCTGGCACGTCCCCTGGCGATAGACTAGCGCCCCACAGTTTGGAAAACACTGACCTATGGCATTCACCAATCGAGAAGTCGAGTGTTTTGTAGGCGATTTTTTAGAAGTCGTACTTTTTTCACGCGACACCGACGATTACGGACCGCTGATATAGCGTGTGGCGGCCCTCTTAATGTAGCTGAAAAAAGGAAGGTGGCCCGAGAAAAAAAGCTCGAGAACCGCGGCCTTAAAATCTGATAGTGACTGTAGAGCGGAGGTGGGCGAAAGGCGGCCCGCTAAGGCATCTTATACGGCCCGCCGCATAAATTAGAAAACAATACAGTTTCGAGGCCCACATTTGCAAAATTCTACTCGAAAAAAAAAGTAACGGATACTTTAGTGTAAAATAATGGATACTCTCGCTAGTCTACACGTACACTACCGAGTTATTCCAAATTTTGATGATATAATTAACCACGAACATAATAAATTTCATCAATCGCATTAAGTTGTAAATTTATTTGTACAAAATTAAGTAGGTATCTACTGTTTTCTAACATTCCGATGTAATAGGTTGTTTAATAATCAATCAATTTGATAAAATATTGATATTTATAGAAAATTATCTTCCTCCTTCACGTATTAGGCCTGGTGGCTGGTTACGGTCTCGCACCATCCGCCACGAGGTCTACCAACCTGTCGTTTTTCCCAATGGTATGTAGTTGGGAATCTTTCTCGGAATTCTGTTCCGTTCCATTCTTTGAAGACGGTCTCTCCAATTTTTCCTATATTTGTGTGCGATTAATTATTGGTATCTTTTGAAGTTCTTTCGTTATTTCTTTTATGGTCGAGGGACTGTAGCCCGCGGTCGTTCTGGTGAAACGCATTTCTGCCGCCATCAACCTTTATTCGTCTCTCTTTTTCAACGTCCACGCTTCACTTCCGTAGGTCAGCGCTGGTCGCGCCAATGTTTTATACGCTCTAATTCTAGTATGTGTCTGAACTAGAGAAGGTTTGAAGACTCCATTAATAATACCTAGAGCCCTATTAAATTTTGTAATTTTATTGTCCCTGTCTTTTTCCTCGTTGTAAGTTAAACTGTATCCAGGATAGGTGAAATTATTTACCTGTTCGATAATACGATTGTTAATACAAATTTTGCTTCCGATAGTGTTATCGCCGATAAAAGCCGTAATTTTTGTTTTATCTGTTGAGATTTCCATTCCAAATTCTTTTGAAATCGAGTGGAGATGATGTGTTGAAAATTGTAGATCTCTCTCCGTGGAGGCGAGAAGAACCCGATTATCCGCGTAAAGATTCCGAGTCGAAATCAATTCTTCCACTCTCGGTACTTCCGTGTACTGTTAATCTCCATCTTCTAATGCCATTAATATATATGTTAAACGAGAGAGGACAACCCTGTCTAACTCCTCGATTTATATTTTTCAATTCTGATGATTTCGTATCGACTCTAATCGCAATTTGGTTGTTACTATAGATATTATCTATCGCCCTTAACAAATTATTAGGGTTGTCATCAGTCTTTAAGATGTCAAATAATTTATTTCTATTTACAAGATCGAAAGCTTTAATATAATCGATAAAAGCGAGACGAGTAGCGATATTGTATTCTTTACGCTTTTCAATTAATTTTGTTCTTCACCCAATTTTTTCTTCATAGAAATCGTTTAATTTATTTTTGATTATTTCACTATAAATTGACGTACTGTAAGTGGGTGGGCGTTTGGAGGCGGCCCAGTACGGTAATATCTGGTTTACGCTACGCGATATAAACTAGTTGGAGTGGCGGAACTCGTTTAATCCGGTAAATGTGAACGGAACACGGATAGCCAAAGTCGTTGGAAAACATCGTACACTAGCGCGTACCGGTTTAGGCCGAACCAGGAAAATCCTATAGGTTCAAACCGAAACTCGTTTACCGATGGGATGCGGGTTAGGGACGAAACGGGAATTATTTTCTTTCCTGGCCGAATTTTATGGTAATATTTACTTATAGTTAACGCGTTTTAAGACGGTTTTATTCCTTCCAAAGAAACGGAGGAAATCCGTAGTCCCCGGTGTAAAGAAGCGGAAATATATTATTCGACATCGGAGGTCGCTCGGTAATATAAACTGGTTAAACAATACGGTAATATAAAGGGGGCCAACCGGTTAAATTTTGAATTACCGACCGGTTTATATGGCGTAGCGTAAACGGAGTATAAGGCGGTAGCGGCCCGAATGGCGAGGGCCGGAGGATCCGGGTGCGATTCCCGGCCGGCCTTCAGATTTTTTCGGTCAGATCGGAGACCGGATTCGGTCCTTCCAGACCGAGAGGAAACGGAAGGCCGATCCAACCGGGGAAAAGCGGCCTTAAATGGAAATAGGAGGCGTAAATTACCAGGCCGAAGGCCTTATTTAAACGGAATATATTTTCTAAGATGGAATATTTAAAAATTCTCGGAAATGTTGGACCGGTTTTCCAAATGGTATTTTAGCGCCTTTCAATTAATCGGAAACGTATTTATTGGCGTGGAAATTAATTACAAAATTTAATTACGACGGTTATCACGCGGTAGGTAAATTAAAAAACAATTTTGACCAGCACCACCATTATTCGGACGAGTCGCTTTCCGCTTCGACGGTAGTCTCTTCTACGTTTCTGTTAATTCGAACGTACAGCAGTCCGTATAAGGCGGTCTGGATCTGTATAAGAAGAGAATTTTAAGTAAAAATGACCACGGTGGGGGCCGAGCGGACGATACAACGCTACTTACTCCCAGTACGATTCCTACCGAATCGACTATTTCGTAGATACGAAAGCCGTAGTCGATGTCGGCCATTATCCGCCGGTGACACCCGGCCCGAAACCACGTATCCTGATCAAAATTACGGGCGGTTGTTGTTAATAATACCTACCACCAAATTAGGCGGACAAACGTCAACCGATATTCCGAATTACGTTTTGGGAGTGGTGGGCGCAACGAGCGCCGGGCCGTCGGTCGAGTCCGAAATGAGAAACCCAATCGAAATAACCGTCGACGCCGCGACATTCTTTCTGTCGAGAACGGGTTAAAGTTTTAGCGAAGAGAATCCAACGGTGGGAATAAGACGACTCACCTCGGACTGCGACCGGTCTCAGACCGTTTTACTACGGTGGCTGTGGAAATAAGTCTTCAACGACTGGCGCACGCTACTTTCCAACTCCTTGTCCGTCTAAAGGGGGAACCGAGTCCAGTTTTTAGCCCGACTACTTACCCGCGTCGGATTCGGTAGCCTCTTACCTTTCCCCGGTATAAACCGGCCGTAATTCTGGTTTCGATTTGACCGATGACCCGCCATCCCAGAATGATAGCGCACTGAAAAAGACGAGAAATCAGCCGTCACCCGCGGCCTACGGATAAACTGGGAAAATTCTTACTATTCTTAGGCGTAGTAGACTTTTCTGGGCCGCGGCCACAGGAACAAACGCTGCTGACGACCAAAATCGAAACGCCGATGACCAGGGCGGCTCCGATGGTGGCCCGCGCTTCGGAAACGGGGAACACGTCGAAACCGTACCGGTGATAGATCGCCGAAACCGCTACCGCGCCCACACCCAGTCCGGAAAGCTGCCGAGTACAAAGATGGATAAATATCCGGACCGGAGAGCCGTAACTGGAAAAATTTCCCCCACCCTACCGCTTAGTGGTCGACCGGAAAGACTTTATTTAGGCTAGCTTTTAGTTAAGCGGGACTTAACTAAACGCCTACCCAGCGCCGGTTAAGAAAGCGTTAAAAAATCGACGCCAATATATTTGAACGTTTAATTTTCTGCTAATCGTTATCGAAAGTGATTACTTAAATATTGGACATTTAGCGCCGGCCAATTTCTCGACCATATAGGACGGATGGCCCACCAGTTTCGCTCCGGCCATTTCGTCGTACCGAATGAAACGGCGCTACATGTGGCGTCAATGGCCGGACGCCGCTATTACTCGACCAAAAAATCCCCTATGGTGGTCTTTTCCGCCCGGCTAATTTGTCGGTCGACGGCTAAGCGCCATATTTGCGATGCGATAAAATTAAAGGGAATCGCTTACTCCGTAAATAGTATTTAAAAGGTAGAGAATTCCGTTAGAAGCCGTAGACGTACCATCGCTTCCCATGCTAGGCTGCCTATTGTCGGTTCAGACGCGCATTGTCCGATAACAATAGATAAAAGCTAATAACAATAGGCAAGAATTATAAATATTCGAAAAACGAGAAGAAGATTAATATTAAACTTCCCTACCAAAATTAAACTTTGGTCGATAGAACGGTACCAGGCCGTACCGGTCCCCTAGCTAGCCACTAATTTTTCCATTTTCTAAACTCGCTTCCCACCGTACGTAGCCTTAAAACGAAAAAATATTTATTTAAATGTCGGAAAATCTTATCCGCCTATACGCGGGGGAAATTTTTTCTCGCGCCAGTTTCGTA
Organism: Olivierus martensii; assembly: GCA_000484575.1. Classification (NCBI taxonomy): domain Eukaryota; kingdom Metazoa; phylum Arthropoda; class Arachnida; order Scorpiones; family Buthidae; genus Olivierus; species Olivierus martensii. The sequence goes on from AYEL01079157.1 coordinate 11,279, forward strand.
TTAAAATACCCACGGACGAAAATACCGCAACGATAAAACGCGTTAGGCGGTATTCGACTCTTAAGGCTGTTTCACAATTAGCGTTTGCGACGCGGGGTACGGATGCGGAAGCGGCCACTCGTGCGGTTAACTTCCGCTAGCGTACGCGCGGAGAAACAGCTTTCCGTTGCCATTTCGCAATAACCGTTCCCGCATTCTTCTCCGGCGTTCTATTAAGTCTTCCTTGTTTGTGATTGGTCAATTGAGTTGCCTGGTAAAATGGCGCCGAAAGTAAACTATTCGGTTAAAGAAGTGCATTATTGAAGACGGAGTTCTCTTTCCACGCGTGCTATGGTCTTTTATTATTATAATAAGTATATATGTCAAAACCAGAATGCTTCACCATAAAGCTGTTTGTTGATTGGTTGAAACACTCGCGGATCCGCAAAACTTTCAACCAAGTTGAAATTGCCAAAACCGCCCGCAAACTGGTTAGCGGAAAATAAACGCAAGATAAACCTGTTTGTTGATTGGTTGAAACACTCGCGGATCCGCAAAAATTTCAACCAAGATGAAATTGCAAAAACCGCCCGCAAACTGGTTAGCAGAAAATAAACGCAAAGATTCCGTTTTTTGTGAAATGATTACGGAAGCGGAAATTAAACTCTCGCGATGCGGACCCGCGAGAGCCCATTTTCCGCTCCGCAACCGCTAATTGTGAAACAGCCTTTAAGCCTGGTACTCGCACGCGGAAACCGTCGACGAAAGCGACGACACAAATTGCCGTTCCGCCGTCTTTCCGCCTTCGTTTTAAAGCCTGTACCCGCCAGCGAAAAAGTTCGTCGACGGAATTCTACCGCCCGCCCTCTATCGATGGTAGGCCGAAATAAAAACATAAACACGGAACGTGGCGCCGGAAAATAATTTTTTTTAAGTTTATCGATTATGATAATGAAAAAAACGTATATCCAAGAAACGACGATTCTGGATTCGCGACATATTTCGAAAGCGCTCTCGATTTGGCTTGGCAAATAGCTTGGTTCCAGAATTGCCATCGTATGACCACCAATATTTTTTTCAGTAAGTATAACACTTTTCATTTAATAATCTTATTCGAATGAAAGAACCGATGATTAACTTAATTTTTAAAACAGATTTCTACGTATTCCAGTAGAGACATTTTCAATTTTACGTAGATTAATAGCAGCCCTCCGCGCCATCATCTACCGTCCGACCCACCCGCACCCGGGATCGGCCCCACGGAAGCCAATCCGGCCGACCGGCCGCCGAGTGCTATAAAATCCAAAGTAAGTACCGAGTTTTCTTCCGCCTCGGTTTCTTCCCAAATCGGCTGCCACAGTCGGCCGGATTGGCCGCATGGAAACGCTTCGGCTTTCTACTCGAGGACCCGGGTTCGAGTTGCGGGTCCCACCCCTTGAAAATATTTATCATGGGGTCGAAGCCCGGCCCGTCGATCCCCGTCCTCCACAATCCAGCTGACCGCTCCGCAGGGGTGGGCAGCCTGTGGAAGAGCTTGTTTCGCCCCGCCACTTAGTACTCTTATTGAGTGGAAAATGGCGTCATCTATTAACAAAAAAAAAAATCGGCTGCCACGGGCGGTCTAAAGATCTGATCAACATCCTACAGTCGTGGAAACAAAAAAAAATCGGCTGCCACGGGCGGTCTAAAGATCTGATCAACATCCTACAGTCGTGGAAAAATTCGAGTCGGTAATTTCCGAGACTGGAAGACGGAGTAACGCGTCGTAAGTCTATTTCTGGAAATTGGAGTATTCCGGCGGCGCTTAGCCGGTCCCCACCGTGGGACGGAAAGCGCCGTCCACCCTAGACCGGAAGAAAGCGTTCCGGCGCCCGGGGTCGAACGGAAGACGGATTCCACCGGCCGGTTAAAAGTCTGGGAGGGCGGTGGTGGAGGATGGGCCGTACGCTCCGGCCAACGCCGAGACCGACTTACGTTTTGGGAGCGGCAGGAGTGGTGGGCGCAACAAGCGCCGGGCCGTCGGTCGAGTCCGAAATGAGAAACCCAATCGAAATAATCGTCGACGCCGCAACATTCTTTCTGTTAAGAACGGGGTTTAAAGTTTTAGTCGAGAGAATCCAAAGTCAATAGACAACTTACTCACCTCGGACTGCAACCGGTCCCACACTGTTTTACTACGGTGGCTCTCGAAGTAAGTCTTGAACGACTGGCGCATGCTGCTTTCCAACTCTCTGTCCGTCTAAAGGGGTAACAAAGGCGAGATTTTAGCCGAACTACTTACCTCCGTCGGATTCGGTAGCCTCTTACCTTTCCCCGGTATAAACCGGCCGTAATTCTGGTTTCGATTTGACCGATGACCAGCCATCCCAGAATTATAACGCACTGAAAAAGACGAAAAATCAGCGGTAACCCGCGGCCTACGGATAAAGTTCAAAAATTCTTACTATTCTTAGGCGTAATAGACTCAATGACCAGCCATCCCAAAATTATAGCGCACTGAAAAAGACGAAAAATCAGCCGTAACCCGCGGCCTACGGATAAAGTTCAAAAATTCTTACTATTCTTAGGCGTAATAGACTTTTCTCGGCCGCGGTCACCGAAGAAACGCTGGTGACGACGAAAATCGAAATACCGATGACCATGGCGGCTCCGATGGTGGCCCGTGCTTCGGAAAGGGGGAAGACGTCGAAACCGTACCGGCCATAGAGCGCCAAAACCGCTACCGCGCCCAGACCCAGACCGGAAAGCTGCCGAGTACAAAGATGGATAAATAGCCGGCCCCTTCCTTCGGGCCTCTTAGTGCTCGACCGGAAAGACTTCGCTTCCATCCGCTTTGTTTAGGCTAGCTTTTAGTTAAGCGGCGCTCTGTCCCGGGATTTATTAACTTAAATAAACGCCTACCCAGTGCCGGATTAAGCCCGATTAAGAAAGGCCGTAAAACAACGCCAATATATTTGAAGGCGTGCGTTTTTAATTTTCTCCTAATCGTTATCGTTATCGAAAGTAACCGCATAGTCGACGTTAATTATTTAAATATTCATTCGTCTACATTTAGAGCCGGCCAATTTCTCGACCATATAGGAGGGGATGGCCCAGAAGTTTGCCTTCGGAGTGGCGCTTCTTACGCTCTTTCTCTCGCCATTTCGTAGTACCGAATGAAACGGCGCTAAATGTGGCGTAAATGGCCGGACGGTGGGTCGAACGCCGCTATTACCCCACCAAAAAATTACTTACGTATTTATGGGCGCGGAGCCCGTAGCCCAGATCGGCATTTCGTAGTACGGAATGAAACGGCGCTAAATGTGGCGTAAATGGCCGGACGGTGGGTCCAACGCCGCTATTACCCCACCAAAAAATTACATACGTATTTATGGGCGCGGAGCCCGTAGCCCGGGCTACTTCCGCTACTACCTTAATCCGGCACCGCGCCTATCCCGCCAGCTGTATCGGATGGCGCCAAAAAATCCCCTACGGCGGCCACGACCGGTCCCTGGGGGGGTCGGTATTCCAAAGGAACCGGCCGTGGCCGCCGTAGGGGATGGCGGTGGGCCGATGGTCTTTTCTGCCCCGGAACTTGGTGGCCCGACTAATTTGCCGGTCGATGACTAAGCGCCATATTTGAAATGGGATAAAATTAAAGGGAATCTACTTACTCCGTAAATAGTATTTAAAAGGTAGAGAATACCGCTAGAAGCCGTAGCAGTACGATCGCTTCCCATGGTTGGTTGGCTATTGTCGGGTTAGATTCGCATTGTCGGATAACAATAGGTAAAAGGCGCGATAGGTAATAACAATAGGTAAGAATTATAAATAGTGCGAAAGAAGCGGAACTGGCTCCGGTTCTTTATATTCGAAAAAGGAAAAGACTGTAAATAATTCTATCGAAAATAATATTAAACTTCCCTATCAAAATTAAACTTTCGTCCATAGAACGGTACAAGGTCGCCTAGCTAGCCACTAATTTTTCAATTTTCTAAACTCACTTCCCACCGTACGTAGCCTTAAAACGAAAAAATATTTATTTAAATGTCGGAAAAACTTATCCGCCTATACACGGGGGATATTATTTTTCCCACGCGCCAGTTTGATATTAAAATAACTACGGACGAAAATACTTTATCGATAAAATTTCCGACGAAAAAAAGACGCGTATTCGATTTTTCGAATATACTTTGGTAATCAAAATTTTTCTGGCTACTTCCTACCTCATCGCATTTCGAGAAAAAAGAGTGGTACGGTTGGCAAGAAACACCCCGTATAAATAGAAAACAGAATATTATGTTTCAGTAATGACCGACAGCAACTTTTAATTATAAAAAATTTATTTTAAATCAAACAGTTTCAACTTTTTATGATGTTTTAATATTTCGTATTTATACGTTTAACAATCGTTAAAATAATAAAACATCAATCAATTGTTGCAAATTGTTACAATTAAACACTCGGAGGATAACTAATATTACCGAAACTTGAATAAAGCGTCAGAAATAAATGAAGACAACTTTGATACTGTTAATGACAGAATTCCAGAATCAAAAATGATCTCCTCTATCGAAAAGAATGACAACTCCATTTTATTGTACGAATTTCAAGAGCTGATAGAAGCAAAATTTGTAGTGATGGATGGATGGTACGCTTAGATAATTACATAGAGTATGATCTAAGTTATAAACGTCAGCGAGTACTCTGGGTGTCCATAGTGGATTTTGGCATATGTCGAAGAAATTGTCTTATACTCAGGATCATTTTTTATGGAGAGATGGTAAGCTTAGATAATTACATGGAGTATGATCTAAGTTATAAACGTCAGCGAGTACTCTGGGTGTCCACAGTGGATTTTGGCATATGTCGAAGAAATTGTCTTATACTCAGGATCATTTTTTATGGAGATGAGATGCTTCTCCTATAAAAAAAAAATTTTTCATCTAACTCTGTTCGACTATAAAATAATTGCTAGAAAGGGCTTTTTATAAGAGGATGAAGATCCAATATGATCTTTAATCGGATATTCTTTTATTAATATTAAATTTTTAGATGCATTTCTAATAAAAGAATTTCATTCTTATCACTTCCGGAATTAACAAGTTAGTAAAGGTGAATAACATTTACAAAAAATAATAATAAAAAAAGTTCTTTATCGTTAACAGTTTTGTCAGACATGCCATTGACAATTCAGTGATTTCTTTAAACCTATTTAAATAGGAAATTCCTTTTCATCCTTAACTCAATATTCTGTCTGATAGTTTATTCTATGAGATTAAATTAAGCGATGCCGAATTAATGGATATTTTTAAATAGCGTTTTCTTTCAGTTTGCTACAACTTGCTTTTTTGGGGGGATTCCGAATTAATGGATATTTTTAAATAGCGTTTTCTTTCAGTTTGCTACAACTTGCTTTTTTTATTTAAAAAATGAAACTCATTAGCAAGAAATAAATTCTGGTTTCACTTTTTTCATAATAATGGTTTCTGCCTATTATTATGAGGTTTCTGGGTTATTAAAAAAACCCACAAAATTGGATGAGACCTTATCGTGGTTTTGTGACTCAATGCGAAATTTCCTTTTCAGTTTTGCTAACATCACCCAGAAGAAATATTTAAAATTGTTTGTGAAATATTAATATATTGTATTATTGTTATGTGTTAATATGAAAAATTGTATTAGTCTAAAATTGATTGGAAAAAATATAAATTTGCAGTCAAAACAAATGGTTTAAAATTTCGCAGTTTGTAAGATATTTCGGCGTCATTTTGCATCTACATATATATATTTTTAGCTTTGAGTTTTAAAGACTATCTCGGAAGTTTATTATATTTTCCATTTTTAAATAGTTGAAATGATAGAAAAACACATAAACAGATAAACAGCAGGATGATCTTATAAACCTCGTTTTTCTTCTGAAATTATCTAAAAATGTTATTTTATCCCACATCATTCTAATACCTAACTCTCTATACGTCACTGATTTATTTCGAATTTCATAAAATGCATGCTTATCATATATTGATTGATCAAATAGTACTCTACACTATTGACATTCATAGAAGTCTAAATTAAAAATAATTTAGTAAAAAAGTATATTTTCATAATTTAACTAAATAATCTTAATTTTTGCATTCGTTGGTAGTTTTAATGTCTTCGGAAAAAGCGTGAATGAGAAATTTTCAAAAGGTTGAAAGTAGATGTTTGAACTTAAATCGAAAATGTCAAAATGAAAATGTCTCGTTAGGTTAGGTTAAGTTAAGCCGCCATATCCTCATGGGATATTCATTATCTGGCGGCGGCAACTTATAGAACCCATCACAGGCTGGCCTACACCTATGATGGGGTCAACCGGATGGCTGAAGGATGGGGTTCAACGAGCCGGGCCAGGACCCCTCCTGAAAAACTGGAGGTGTGGGACCCGGATGGTAAGCCGCAGCTTTACCACGCGGCCATCCGGCCTGAAAATGTCTTCTCGTATTAAATAAAAATAATAAGTTTAGTTGTGAACTCGTAACATCTTAATAATCAATGCAGCAAAGTTTAGTTGAACACCTAACGAATATATTCCTTGATCCGATTAATACTAGCATGACAAGTATAACAGCGGTTCTCAATCTTTTTTCTGTTGAGGAATACATTTTAATATTTTACAATTTGGCGGCACACCTAAATAGTTTAAATAATAATTTAGATTTAACAACGAATTTCTATTAACAGATTATTGTATTTATTGTTATATATTACATTCAGATTACAGACATACTCGTACACGAGATCATTAAGCGCCATTTTGTTTATTGTTAATGAACATCGTGCTTTATCACTACAGTAATAAAAATTCTATAATATATTAATATATCTTGGAGATTAATCTCTCATAATCCTATCTATTTAACCATAAAAATATTCCTATTTTTAATAATTAATTAATTTAACAAAATTATCCCTTATATGATGGCATAGATGAGACTGCGCTGTAATATATATTGGGCGATATTTGTGCTATTATTTTAGAAATTTTTGATATTTAAGACCGGAAGGTAGCGCTTCTACGAATCCAAAATGGGGAAAATAAAGTCGGAGAAGACATTATATGATGGCATAGATGAGACTACGCTGTAATGTATATTGGGCGATATTTGTGCTATTATTTTAGAAATTTTTGATATCTAAGACCGGAAGGTAGCGCTTCTACGAATCCAAAATGGGGAAAATAAAGTCGGAGAAGAAATCGAGGCTACATGAAACTGTTCAGAAACAAGGGATATACTTCAAAACTAGTGTTGGACAACATATTTTGAAAAATCCTCTTGTCATAAATAGCATGATTGAAAAATCCGCCCTTCGACCTACAGATGTCGTATTAGAAGTCGGTCCTGGAACAGGTAACATGACAGTCAAACTGCTGGATAAGGTGAAACACGTGGTTGCTTGTGAAGTGGATACGCGTTTGGTGGCCGAATTACAGAAGAGAGTGCAAGGTACTCATTTACAGAATAAATTGAAAATAATGGTGGGAGATGTGTTGAAAACAGAATTACCATATTTCGACGTATGTGTTGCTAATCTGCCTTATCAAATTTCTTCTCCATTTGTGTTCAAACTTTTACTCCATCGACCTTTCTTTCGTTGCGCCGTACTCATGTTTCAGAGGGAATTTGCTCAGCGTTTGGTTGCCCAACCTGGAGATAAACTGTATTGTCGTCTTTCTGTCAATACTCAATTGTTAGCTAGAGTAGATCATCTGATGAAGGTTGGAAAAAATAATTTCAAACCACCTCCCAGAGTTGAATCAAGCGTAGTGAGAATTGAGCCAAAAAATCCACCTCCGTCAATTAATTTTCAAGAATGGGATAGTTTGTTGCGAATTTGTTTTAATAGAAAGAATAAAACTCTCTCTGCAGCTTTCAAAACGACATCAGTTGTTAAGGTGCTGGAAAGAAATTACAAAATACATTGTTCTTTAAAAAACATAAAAGTAGATGAAATTAATATAAAAGCTGTGATAGAAGAATCACTTAAAGAATTCGATCAAATGCGTGCCAGAACAATGGCTATTGAAGAATTTATAGCTTTGCTTCATTCTTTCAATAAAAATGGCATACATTTTGTTTAAAAAACTGATTTATAAAATAAAGTATGTTTAAAAGTTGAGAAGTAACTTAAGTTTTTTAATTATTATATAAGAAAGATTATATATAATTATTATTAAAAAAAACTTATATTTTGCATTCAGAATTAGATAATTTTGGAAGAATAAATCTAAAATCTACTTATGTTCTGATGGCAGTGATTTTTTTTTACAAACTATGGCTGTCTTCAGATTTATTTAATAAGAATGGGGATAGACTGAGGAGGATCATAGAAGGTCAAAAACATTATTGCCTAGTTATTATTATTACAGTTTGTTTTTAATTCTTCAGAATTCAGCCTATGTTTTTAAGTGAATGTTTTCCCAATTCAGATCAATTGTTGTCTGGATCAAAAGTGATAACAGTAGTAGTTTTTTTTTGCTTGTGATCAAATCACTTAAAAAAATTATAAGAGTTGTAATTGGTAGTAAATTATAATCAATGTACAATCTTAATCATAGTATGCTATATAAAGAGCAGAAATTCTAAAGTTCTGTTGATATTTTTGTATAACATGTTATTTATTCTCTATTAAATATTAAGCCCAGAAACAGATATAGTACATATTAAAGATTAGCAGTTGTGTAATTTGTTAAACTTGAAAGTTCTCATTTAGAATCATTGATATTTACTACTAAAAATTAATACAGCACTTCAATGACAGTGGAAGTAATTTTGTTATTTATAGGCATTTTGAATATTAGTATAATCTTCAGTTGCATATCCTTTATCTTGCAGTTGTTATTATTTTTATTAAAAAAAGATGTTTTTTGAAACATCTATTTTTAATAAAAATTTAAAAACAGTTTTAGTTGTATCTTCATTGATACAACTAATTTATTTTATTAGTTAACATCAGGGCTGGGGAGCTGGCTTGAAATATGTTAGGCTCTGGCATGGCTCGAGCCACAGCATATTCAAGCATTTCATTGTTTTAAAACTGAAGCTTTAGCTCTGGCTCCATCACTATAAAAGGTGTTTTACTACCATAAATATCACTTACCTTACTATCACATCATCATTTACTTTTTAAATTGATATATTGGTTAATTATATTAGAATAATTTCTGTATCTCTCTCTTTTTAGCAACAGATCCTTTTATCACTACATCTCAGTGCATGTTGGCAAATGGGAACAAATACTAAAATCTTTAAATCATGTATTTATTATTTATTATTTACAATTTACAATATGTATTTAACGACCTACAAATTAAATTTATAAAGTTCTTAAATTACATTAAAATTTTTGGCAATTACAAAGTTCTTAAGTTGTATTAAAATTTTGGCAATTACAATTTACAATTTATACTTTTAACAATTTACAAATTAAATTTATAAAATTCCCAAATTTTATTAAATTCTATGACAATTATAAAAATTCACAATTTCAAAATGCATTTCGGCCTGTAGATTTATTCGGCAAATGGCATTAATATATAAGTAAGTAAAAACCAAAGATCACGTAATTTATCGATTTCAAACTTTTATCAAATTTTAAATGCTAAAGTCAAGGGGTAGACTTATACATGAGTTATACATTTTTATTGATTTTCAAACCCTAAAGTCGGGGATTGGCTTATATTCGAGTATATATGGTAGATGGTTAGGAGCTGGAGCCAGGCACAAATTTTAGTGGCTCTGGCTCTGATTCCACTGAATACGATCAGCTTAGCTCTGGCTCTAACTGTGGCTCCTCCAAAACTTCCTTGCTCCATCACCTCCATGGCTCCAGCTCCCCAGTCCTGGTTAATATCAGTTATTTTGAAAACTTTTTTAACTTTGAAAAATAGTCTGCTTTTTTTCTGATGTGCCATAATTTCAACTGTCAAAGTATGTTTAAAAAGACTGAGAACTACTAATATAAATTTTATATCTTTCAAGTTTGATCTAGATTAATGGTTTACTACTATTACTAGTTATCACTACCAAATACTGTCTTATTTTCCTCTCTAAATCTGTTTTTAAAAAATTTTATCAAAAACTGTTTAGTTAGAAATAGTTTTTCCATTTTTGCTTATCAATTAAAAAATATTAAATACATAAATTACTTAGAATTTTTTTTGGACTCATTTGTAAAGTTATACAAATATTAAAAAATAGTTTACTAATTCCATGGAGTCTGTAGACTAGTATTAAACCAAATTTTATGTATGTCCGAATAAATTTAATGAATGAGATGTGCCACATAATAAAATACAGTACATCGTTATTTATTTTTTTTTTATAACAGCGCAATACACGAAAAATTTTGCGCATTATAAGATATTGAATCGTATTGGGTGGCGGCCGGATGGCCGAGTGGTAACGCGTTGGCGTACCACGCTGGAGGACCCGGGTTCTGAGTACGCCCTCTAATCTTTCGTTTGAGTCATTTCATGGACTGCCCACCCCGGAGGAGGTGTCAGTCGGATGCTGGAAGACGACGATGGTCGATCTGGGCCCGGACCCCACCATAAATATTTTTCGGGGGTGGGACCCCAGACTCGAACCCGGGTCCTCTAGAGTAGAAAGCCCGAGCGTTTCCACGTGGCCCATCCGGCCGACAGTCGCTCCATTTAAAAAATACCAAGGCGCCCGGTGGTGTTAGACAAAAAAAATACTTTCACTATCAGTAAAAAAAAGAAAGACCAAAAATAAATGCTAAATTATATATAAGTATTTCGTTAACTACCCGGTGTTTACTAAACGTTACGGTGTTTAGACCGAAATTATCCGATCGACGCTACCATACAAAATAAAGCTGTCTTAATTCTTCCTCCCAGTTCGTCTATCCTTCCTGCACCCACTAACTGGTGGGAAAACTGAAAGTACACGGGTGATAGTAGTCCCGGGCCAGTGCGAAAAAGGGTAAACTTCCTATATAAATTGTTGGTAAGAGAAGAACACAGTTGGAAACGCTTCGGCATTCCACTCTGGAGGACCCGGGTCCCACCCCTTGAAAATATTTATCATGGGTCCGGGCCCGGCCAGTCGATCCCCGTCCTCCATAATCCGGCTGACACCTCCGCAGGGGCTGTGGAAGGGCTTGTTTCGCCCCGCCACTTTCCACTCAGTAAGAGTACTACCTGTTGACAAAAAAAAAAAACCACGTCCCTCTCGAAATCCTTTAAATCTGTGTTCTCCACCACGCCTTCCCTTATCTTTAGCGGTACCGAAAGGAACCACGTCCCTCTCTAAATCCTTTAAATCTGTGTTCTCCACCACGCCTTCCCTTATCTTTAGCGGTACCGAAAGGCGCCAATGAAAATAGGATGGATAATTTACTAATAAGTGAAAATTAAAACTACCTTAAAAATTTCCGGTCGACGCGTTGACCGGCTCTATTAATCATTTCGTATTTTACGTATATAAGCTTGTTAAGAGTGACTTCCAATTATTGTACCAAATAAAAATCGCCTACCGAGTGGCCATATACCCAAGCGGGAGCAGCCACCATTTTTATAAATATATGAAGTCCGTGAGGAGTTTTAAGCCTGGATTCCACATCACCAGAATCTACTGCAGAAACAGACACCGGACGCCCAAATGTGATGTCACTTCCTGTTTGTAACGTACTGCTCGGCAAATTGTGAACAGAAAAGTAGAACAGGCAAAATTTCAACTTTTAAATTTCTGCAGCGCTGGCTGTTGTAGTTTTATCCAATCGTGTGTCTCGTTTGGAGTGACGTTTGTTTGATGTCGTGAGCTGAAATCTTAAAAATCAAAACGGCAGAAACAATAGATAAGTTGATCAACTTATTCGAAATAATATTTTAAGTCTCGAGAGCGAAGCTTTAGAACTAGTCGAGTATGGAAACCGTATTCCTCTCTCTTTTGAAAGATATTTGTTTTCCAAAATCTATGACGTCTTTTTCGTCTTTGTTTTAATTTCAACATTAATAAGGAGATTTTTGCCAAGACAATAACTGTGTTAAAATCATTGTGTCGTCGTACATTTGTGCTTGACTTTTTAAATATCGGCAGAGGCTGCTGCAATATACAAAACTGTTTCGAATTTCTGCTAAAGTGGAAACAAAGTAGAGCGACAGCGAGTCTGTTTCTGTTGTCTGTTTGCTGTTTCTGGTGATGTGAATCCAGGCTTTACTGACGAAATTTTCGTGTGTTTCGACAATAATTTCCTGATACCAAACTGTGGTATCAGAGAGTGCCGAAAAACTGAGTGTGCGCCCATCTAAAATGTTGAACGTTAGGTCTGACACCAGGAGCAGTTTAGACCGTATTTGCTCCAGCACGGTGAAGAATATTTAATTGAGCGCGCGTCAGGATGGTGGCCGAAAAACTGTGAGCGGTGTGGATAAGCGACGCGTCAGGGTCCAGAAGTGAAGTGAGAAATGCGGAAACAATCGACAACTAAACTATATCTAAATGATATATTTTTATAATAATAATAATTAGAAAATAGATATACCAAGAATAGAAGACAAATAGCACAGAATAAAACTAACGAAAATACAAATTTAAAACCTAATCCTAATCTTAACGGGCTTTATTGTAATTTAACGCATAGGAGAGATAGATACACCCATTAACATACCCATGATAGAGAATCTTTTTTCTTCATATTTTCTTTAGTTTCTTTTCCAAATAATATTTTCCTTAATTTCTTGAAGTGAAGACAAAAATACTGACGAACACAAAGACGATGACATCCATTCCACCACGGACATAGTTAAAGAGGAGAAGTGAAGAAGGGATGAGCTGAGCCATACCAGAGCCAGAGCAAAACTCTGTACAAACTGTCAGAAATGCTTTTTTTTCTACTCCTCCTACTTTCTTTAAATTTTCCAATCGTGTCAAACCGAAGAGAAGATTCGAAACGAAACTAAACTCTTCATTCGACCAGGGAAATTCTATTTTCTCGCATCTCGTTGGTGTAGAAAACTGTCAAAATAAAATTAGTCTAGTTTACTTTAATCAGGACCCATGACCTCGAGTTACTGGATCCCTCGGTTTGTTTTTCTCTCTGGTATATTTTATGAGTTGATCTGACAAGTCCATTTCCCTCTTCCGATCAAAAATAATACAGTATTCCCGGTTAATTTCGTTAGTTTTACCATATAAAAATGAAGTTATTACATTTAATTCGTACAATTAATTTAGTAAAAAAGTTTTTGACAAGGAACTAAAATTATGCTTTTCGAGTTTCACAAATATTTGTTAAAAGAGAAACTTTCCAACAAAATAGAGCTTGCAAAACAGCGCGTCAGGCGATTCGTTAGCTCAGTTGTTAATCGTTTTTTTTTAATTACAATCAATTCAAATCCGACAATATCATTATTAAAATATATATATTTTTATATGGTTATAAAGTAAATGATAATTAACATATTGTAATGAAAACAAATTATTTAATGATTAAAAATAGACGTGCAACAGTTCACTAGTTTTTAGTTTCTTAAAAATGATTTCTAGACGATTAAAAAGTGGACGCGCAACAGTTCATTAGTTTCTTAAAAATGATTCCTAGACGATTATTACTGTATTTTAAAATCTGCCATCAAAGTCTGATTCTTTTTTTTATACGCGATTAATATGAAGATTTTAGTAGGGACTTTTTCCTCCGAATACGAGGTTTGGTACGAGAAATGGTTCGAGGCGGGGGTCCGGTGGCCGTATGGGATCCCATCGCAGACCTTAGGGACGGATTTAGGCACCGCCAGCAGTCCGTGTCGGGACCCGCGAATGAGACCCCAGTGACGGACGCGACAACCACCAAATGGTACCAGGTGACCCCTTTTAAGAGCCTTTTACTCGACGCGGAGTCAGACGGTGGGAATATTCTAACCCCTTACCCACAGGGGTATCTTCCAAAGTCTGATTCTATTGTTTGTTTGTGTTATATACTCGACACCCGCGAGTGGTGTGACGTCGTAGTTTCGGATTCCATTAGAAGAAAAAGTCTGTCCGAGACCTACATATTTCTGTAAATTTTTCGGTTGTTAACTACTAAATACAATACATTCAATGTTTATTTCCTTATGGTTATATAATTAAACAATAATGTATTCGGTAAGAATATTCATTTTTACAGATGATATAAATATGATACTAGTTTTATGCTTTACGTAACTATTTATGTAGCCCAGCATAAACTTCACAGCCAATGACAAATTTACACTTTTATTATCATTATAAATTTGCTTCGTTAAACTGTGGTTTATATTCACGATTTTCTAATACTCGTTTTTTTACATGCTTGAGAAGTCACGCTGGTCGATCGAAGATCACAACGCGTTACTTCCCTTCTAGGATAATTGATAAACCTGAGTTAATTCCTGATTTTATTATAGTGATATTGTTTTTAATAGGTTTAATAAATTATCTATTGGATTGTTCGGAAAGTAATTTCGTTTTTTCCATGAAAATGTACGACAATTTTTTATAGTATATAAATATTTTATTTAATTATATATTGACCATTTGGTCCAACACATGTTGCCTTCTTTCTGGTAGTAGCATGATTCCATGCTCATAGAATTTCTGATCTTTTCTTGCAAAAAATTGAAACAAGTGATTTTTGACATTCTCATTTAAACTAAGTGTTTTGCAGTGTAAAGAATTTTGTAAAGACCGGATTAAGTAATAATTGGAAGGTAC
>AYEL01079160.1:0-46376 GCA_000484575.1 Olivierus martensii
AAAAAAAAAAAAAAAAAAAAGCAGCCGACATTTTTCGATCGAAAGACTGAAATTGAAGTTAAATAGCAAAAAGAAATACGCAAACATAAATAGGAAATAAACTGCGATAATTTAAAACAAAATTTATAATGAGATTGGGATTTAGTTTTCTAAAAGGCGCCATTAAAAATTCCAAACGAGAGAAAATAGTTACGGCGGCACTTCCGGTCCCGTGAGTTCACGCCTGGGCAGAAACATGGACGCTTATTCCTTTATTATATATGATGTAAATGGTTGTACACGCGCACAAAGTAGCGTGGCCGCTGAACTAATGAAAATTTGCCATCAGTTTTAAGTTCACACTACGAACGATTCTACGTCACGTTTACATAGCAACAACAGTCGGCGATGTAATATGATTGTCGGTCGGTCGAGTCGGTCATAGTGCGAACCCACCTTAAATCATTCGATTACTACCAATGTCAAACGTAACATAAAAAAATTGTTAAATCGATACGACGCCAAGCATCCGATTAAAAATTCTTTGTTTACTTTCGATGTCGTTTCTTTATAACACGTAATTAACAAACACCATATGATATATAACTTTAGGTAGTTTTTTGACTGGTCCCGCTCAGGGCCGGCCCTAGGCGGTAGGCGAGGTAGACGACTGCCTACGGCGGCAAAACCGCCTGAACTAGAGCGGAAAAAAATAAACACAACCCATAAGGGCGGCATTTTTTGGGTTTGCCTACGGCGGCAAAAACGCTAGTAAACACAACCCATAAGGGCGGCATTTTTTGGGTTTGCCTACGGCGGCGAAAACGCGAGCGCCGGATGGCCGAGTGGTAACGCTGTCGGCGCGCCACGCGGGAGGACCCGGGTCTGGTCCCGGATTTTTTCGGGGTACAGGGCCTGAGGGCGCCCGCCTTGACGTGGCGAGAGGGCTTACCGGCTGTCACTATGCCCATATCTGTTCAACCGGGCCGATACATTCATAGTGACAGGGAGAAACTAAGAGGTTGCCAAATGCTTGGCGAAATTCTGGCGAAGACGACCCCACACCTCCGACGGGCGTGTGCAGACGTTGGTGTGTCCTCGGCGAGTCGAAAGGGAGTGGTTCCCCCGAGTAGACAAGCCGTGGGAAGTCCTAGCCGGATAATTCGCCCTCGGATCTTCTATAGTGAGATCCAGCAGCAAAAACTGGTCAACCTGGGAAAGGCCCGAGCCTCGGCCCCCAGCTAGCTGCCCCTAATGAATAAATTCCTATAGGGTCGGTGCAGCGTGGCTGCACCCATCCCTGGCTGATGGATGCTCTGTAGTTCGCCACTCGACCGTCCGATCGCACACTAGTGTCCTTAGGGCACATCCTCCGGTCGGGCCTGGGAAACCCGTACCCGAGATGTGGGGGAGATTGGTTGAAATCCGTTCCGTCTTTCGGGCCTCGTTTGACTTTCTATAGAGAGACCCAGCGGTGTCGGGCAGAACTCGTACTAGTCACCCGAGTAGTCCTGACACTGCTCCAGGTGAAGAAATTCTTTCTGGGTCGGTAGAGCCGGGGCTGCACCCTCACCCTCGTCGGTGGGCGCTCTGTAGTTCGCCAATAGACCGCCCAAGTCCCTGCGGGTCCGGGATTAAGAATCGGCCAGACGTATGCCCTGCGTGAGGAACGAGTCCTCTATAAGGGTCCCAATCCTAAGGCGTTGTACCGGTCCGACAGGATGAATAGTGGAGAGATAGAAACCGTTACGGTGCCCTCTCGGGCTGAGTGCCCCTCTCGTGCTCTTCAGTTGGCCTTGCTCGGGCTGAGTGGGTTCATCCAGAAGCCGGGGAAGCTTGCTTCCTAGGGAATCCCCTATAAGGGTCCCAAATCCCAAGGCGTTGTACCGGTCCGAAGGGATGAATGGGGGAGGGATAGAAGCCGTTACACACCCGAGTGTTGGCCTTGCTCGGGCTGATTGGGTTCAACCAGAGGCCGGGGAAGCTTGCTTCCTAGAAACGGAATTATAAAACTTCGGGGAGTTGATCCGAGCGATATTCGACCACGGCAAGACGCCAGGAGCCCGGCCATTGCACGGCGTCGGTCGATATCGTCCCTACGATGGTCCACCAGTCTGGCGCGGACAGTGGGCTGCATCGGTGATCGAACCGGGGAGAGATTCTCACCCCTTTTCAAGTTGGGTCGGCTCGTCGTCATGTATCCCATCCGATGCGATTATTAGTAAGGGTTCTGCTCTTGTGGAAGGTTCGGGACTACTATATTCTTTTCAAGTTGGATCGGCTGGTCGTCATGCCTTTCGCCCATCCGATGCGATTATTAGTAAGGGTTCTGCTCTTGTGGAAGGTTCGGTTATACTATACTCTTCCGACCTTCCGGGGGCTGTCTCGATTTTCGCGGCGGTTGCGCCCGAGCTTTGGTGTCCTAAGGATTTCCCATTTATGGGAAAACTTGTTGTTGAGTTTTTGATCCCTCCGGGGACAAAACTGGTCGCTACCAGTCACTACCGGTTATTCTGTAGCAAATACAAAGCCTCTTGTGTCTCCGCTCCCTCTGTGGACGGAGGCGATTCTCGGCCCTTTTGGAGAGTAAAAGTTAACAGTGAGCAATAAACTGTGAAAGCAAAAGTAGACTAAGAAGAACTGTGAGTTATTCTGAATTAAAGACATAGATGAAAGTGGACTAAGAAGAACTGTGAGTTATTCTGAATTAAAGACAGATTAGTATTATATGAGATAATTTTCGGATTTTGTATTGAATTTAGTTATAGTGAAACAGAAAGTGGAGTAAGAAGAACTGTGAGTTATTCTGAATTAAAGACATAGATTAGTGTTGAGATGATTATCGGATTTTGTATTGAATTTATAGTGAAACAAGATTATTTTGTTGAAGAACTGTCAGTTATTCTGAATTAAAGACATAGATTAGTATTGTATGAGATAATTATCGAAAGTTCTTCTGAATTAAAGACATAAATTAGTGTTGTATGAGATAATTATCGGATTTCTGAATTAAGACATAGATTAGTGTTGTATGAGATAATTATCGGATTGTGAATTTAGTTATAGTGAAACAACATTATTTTGTTTTGTGTGAATAAATTGGACTATCGATTTAGTTATAGTGAAGCAAGATTGTTTTGCATTGTGTGAATAAATTGGACTATACGAAATGTAGCTTATATGAAACAAGATTATTTTGTTTTGTGTGAATAAATTGGACTATATGATTAGTGTTGTATGAGATAATTATCGGATTTTGTATTGAATTTAGTTTGAAACTAGATTGTTTATTTTGTGTGTAAATAAATGGGACTATATGAAATATAACTGTATTCACTCTTTATTAATCTGTTTGTGAATAAATTGGACTATACGAAATATAGCTGTATTCACTCTTTAGTGTAAATAAATTGGACTATACGAAGTATAACTGTATTCACTCCTTATTAATCTCTACGAACTCGTAAACCCACAAATGTGTAAATAAATTGGACTATATGAAATATAGCTGTATTCACTCTCTATTTTAATAAATTGGACTATACGAAATATAGCTGTATTCACTCTTTATTAATGAACTTGTAAACTCAGAAAACATGACAATATGATACTCTTTTAATTTATAAATGGCATAATCAAAACATGACAATATGATACTCTTTTAATATATAAATGGCATAATGCAAAACAAATCTTTTAATTTATAAATGGCATAATGCAAAACAATCAAAATAAAATCGTTTTAATTTATAATGCAAAACAATCAAAATAAAACCCAAAAAAATTTTTGTTTTCATTTAAAAACCGTGTAAATTGAATGCCGTGCAAATCGAGAGCTAGGTGTATATATTGTTACCAAACGGCTACGTAAAATATCACGTGATTATTGTAACCAATGAGCTCGCTGAAAGGAAGAGACATAAGGATTTTATTATATATATTTAAATTAATGTAACATAATAATTAGCAAATTAGAGCTAGACTATACGTTAAAAATAAACAAAGTTTACTTTATTGTTTTAGTTGTTTAACTAAATATTATATAGCACATTACTCGGCATCACAATGGTCACGTGATTATTGCAATTGCCCGGGCAATTCATGGCGTTGTAAGTTAAGTTTCTCTTTTTCTTAAATTATAACCATTTAAATGACAATCAGAATTTTCTTCGATGGATTCTGAAAATCTTTCCTTTGTAGATACGTTTTCCATTTGAAATATGCTTCTTTTTGAGTATTTCCTTCTTTATCAATTAGAATTCTTTCGATTTGTTCGATCTCCTAATGTTTCATTTTCTCAATTGAACGCGATCTTTTAGCTGCAGCAGTTAACTTATGTAAAGAGTTTTCCCTTTTTCGTGGCATTATGAAATTTGTAGAACTTATATCATGTGTGAAAAATTTATATCAAAACAACACGTGAAATGACATGGTATCGAACCATGAGCATCAAATACAGATTCTTCTATATAATAAAGGCTTACATTAGCGAAAATCAAGAAATAAAATAATCGTAGATTGAAAAATGCTGATAGATTAAATAATAAATTTCAGTAGCTGCATAAATAATTTGAAAATTTCTGCAAAATTCTATCATTGTACAAATCAAAATGTTGCGTTGCTATGAAAATGACCGTTTCGTTTCTTCACACGTGATAATGAGAGTGACAATCTTATTAAGGGCATTAGAAAATACAATACGTTGCTTATTTCATAAAAACTGATTCAGCCAATCTTGCCTTATAATTGAACATACATGCTCAGGTATTTAAATTTATATGTATAGTATATAAATATATATCTAATAGCACATTACCACGTAGTCAATAGCTGACTACACGTTTGTTTACAATCATATGTTTATAAAATTTCCCACTAGATGGCGAATACTAACGAAAATTCCAAACCTTAAAGTACTTTTATGTTAAAGTCCTTTAATGCTAAACGTAAAGTACTTTATGTTTTTGTGTCTGTAACAGGTATAATATCGATTGCTTTTCTCTTTTCTTCAGGATTTTTCGGAAGTGATTAATAGCATTGTCGTGATAGAGATCCCCAAGCCTATTGACCTCAATCTGGTATGGGTGCCATTCTAAGACCAAAAAATTGTAAAATCTCTCTCTTACCTTCTTTAATAAATGTTTGATTTGTTTTACGTTGTCTCCGAGTTCATTTTAATCGGGAAAAATTACTGTTCTTCCATCCTTACCCATAAGTCCACGAACGCACAAGTCCAAAGTCTGATATTCCGTTAGGTTAGTTAAGCCGAAATATCCTCATGGAATATTTTTATCTGGAGGCGGCCACTTATAGAGCCGCCATCATTGCAGGGTGACCAACATCCATGATGGGGTCAACCGGAAGATTGAAAGATGGGTTTCAACGGGCGGGTCCAGATCCTTCCTGCAAAATTGGAGGACTGAGACTCCGGATCTTCCAGAATATTAAGCCACAGCTTTACCACGCAGCCGTCAAGCTGACCTGTCATTCCCTCAGTCCGCAGGTCCCACAGTTTGTTCTGTGAGGTGTTCGTTATCCAAACATAAAAATCTTTCAATGTTCGTTAACCGATCACCCACTTATTTTTTGTTAGTTTATACTGTTGGAAATTTAAAAAAATAAATTAATACAAACCATTCAATGCAATCATAAACTTCAAGAGCTTTATAAACTTTCAACTGTTTGCATGTAAGTTATTAAAAAACTGTTTCAAAGAATGAGTTATTTTTTAATCTTTTTAATCACAGCATTTACAATGATAAAAATGATTGTGAATAAAAATTTTAACAAAAAAAGAAAAAATATATATAAAAATTTTAATATATTTTATAAATTTCAATTTAGGGGCATTTCAGTACATCTTTTCTCCATGTCATTTGTACAAAAAAGAAAGGATTTATGCAACTTCTGTTGCTGGAAATATTTGTGTGAATCTATTTAAACCTGAATATATCCAAGTAAGTATAGTTTTGAGTTCTGAAATTATCATAAATATAAAATAATAAGTAAAGAAATCATCATAATCTTGAAAACTGAAACTTATATTTGTTGTGTTTTCAGGTTATCTTGAATAGTAATACAGTGCTCGATAAAGGTTGGATGTATAGAAATATTAAACGAATTGTGGGTAATGGATTAATAACGAGGTAAATAAGTATAATTTTCATTATTTTTAGCTGCATTTCATAAAACAATGCATAATTTTAGATAACGCAATGCACATGCTTCCAATTAGAACTTAAACTGAGAGAATATTGACCAGGACTTCTAACCAGATCCGAAAAGAAAAAACGTTATTTTTCCGGAACGAAAACCGGAGCTGAACCGAAAAAACGGGTTTATTTCGTTTTGGAGATGGTGCATGATCATGATATACACGCAGGCTAAACTCATCTCAATCTCCACTCAGCCTGGTAAAGCTCTCTCTCCACTCAGCCTAGTAAAGCTGTGGGACCCGGATTTGAACCCGGATCTGGAGAATCCGAGTTCAAATCCGGGTCCCACATTTCCAGTTATACTGGAGTAAACCGGGCCATACCGGTTGAACCCCAGCCTTCAACCATCTGGGTGACCCTATCATGGGTGTTAGCCATCCTGTGATGGGCTCTATAAGTGGCCACCGCCAGATAAAATATGCTCCATAAGGATATGGCGGCTTAACCAAACTAACATAATCTAACCACTCTCACTCCAGCGGTCGCCATGAGCCAGTTCACCATGAGTTCAAGCTATGGTTGAAGCAAATAACGTGGTCTAATCTGTGCTGTGATAGGACTGATTTCTGTATTTGTGGAGTCTTCAGGCTCAGGCTCATCTTGTATTCTGAGACAGGCCAAAAGGCCGCTCCCCTGGTCCACCTACTAGGGTACTAAACGTCTGCGAGAATAATCTCGGCTTAATCATAGCCTGCCACTGGGTCGGACTCGCCTGCCACCTCCTGGTCCACGAAGGGAACGAAATACGAATACGGCGGGCTCGCTTAGGATTGTCAGGCCTAGGGGTAAGACCCTCTCGAGGGCACCCACCTTGACGTGGTGAGAGGGCTTACCGGCCTGTCTTCCCCTTTCGAGGGCACCCACCTTGACGTGGTGAGAGGGCTTACCGGCTGTCACTTGCCTGTATCTGGTGGTCAAGGCCGATACGTCCATAGTGACAGGGAGAAACAAAGAGGATGCCAAATGCTTGGCGAAACTCTGACGAAGACGACCCCTACACCTCCGACGGGCGTGTGCAGACGTTGTTTTGTCCTCGGCGAGTCGAAAGGGAGTGGATCACCCGAGTAGACCAACACACTCGGGTGACTAGTCTGAGTTCTGCCCGACACCGCTGGACCTCTCTATAGAAAGTCAACTGAGGCCCGAAAAAACGGAACGGATTTCAACCAATCTCCCCAAATCTCGGGTACGGGTTTCCCCCTCTCGAGGGCGCCCGCCTTGACGTGGGGAGAGGGTTTACCGGCTGTCACTATGCCTGTATCTATATATCCGGGCCGATACGTCCATAGTGACGGAGAAACTAAGAGGTTGCCAAATGCTTGGCGAAATTCTAGCGAAGACGACCCCACACCTCTGGACGGGCATGTGCAGACGTCGGTGTGTCCTCGGCGAGTCGAAAGGGAGTAGTGCCCTGAGTAGACAAGCCGTGGGAAGTCCTAGCCGGATAATTCCACCTCGGATCTCGATTGACTTAATATAGAGAGATCCAGCAGCAAACAACTGGTCGGCCTGGGAAGGGTCCGAGCCCCGGCCCCCAGTTAGCTGTTCCTAGTGAAGAAATTCCTATAGAGTTGGTAGAGCATGGTTGCACCCATCCCTCGCTGATGGATGCTCTGTAGTTCGCCACTGGACCGTCCGAGTCCCTGCGGATCTGGGATTAAGAATTGGTCCGACGTATGCTCTGCGTGAGGTACGAGTCCTTTATAAGGGTCCCAATGACAAAGCGTTGAACTGGTCCGAAGGGATGAATGATGAAGGGATAGAAGCAGTGGCGGCTCGCCCATAAGGGCTGCAGGGCTGCAGCCCTCCCACAAAAATGAAAACATTTTTTAATTATTATAGCTATTACATTACTATACAAATAATTATTTTACAAAAACATATTTTTTTCCGTTCGTAGTGTATTTATTTTTGAATTGTAGGTACTAGGTACCTCGAAAGGCGCTCTGTATGTGTGTGTTGTATGAGTCAGTGCGATTGCGTACTCATCAAGGCTGCAGTCAGTGCAGACCGAGTCACACAGCATAGTCAGTGTATTGAGCAGGTGGGGGTAACCCGTGGTATACGTTTTTGTGATATGTATATGAACGGAACTGTCTCCTTAAGTCACGTGACTACTCAGTTACCAAACGGTAGTTTGACTACTGAGCGATCTCATTGGTTACAATAATCACGTAATAGTTTACTACACGTAGTAAACTATCACGTGATTATTGTAAGCAATCAGATCGCTGAAAGGAACAGACACACGGTTTTTATTATATAGATAATCTCAAATTTTTTTGCGCACTAATCAAAACCGCATTATTCAAACCCGCACTAACAAGGGATTCCCTATATATATAAATTCACATTATGTAGATTCAAAATTAATACTTCCAAGAATTATAAGTTTATATTAAGATTAAATATTATTTTAATTAAAAGACAGATTTGGTATCAAAGTCCGTCATTCTTTCAGTCTAATTACTTATTAATATAACCATCTATCTTGATTACATTCGTCAGAAATGCTGTTTGTAATAGGTGTTGTGCTCATCTCTCTTATGTTTGTAATACTAAGAATATTATGGAGTCAACAACAAAATTTAAAGAGACTTAAAGAATGTAATATACCCGTACGTCAGTTCCAATCTATTTGGTATGAATTAATTAGATCGTTTTTACCACGCAGTCCAGACTGCAATGAAGGAAGTTGTGAGTAATGTATGATATATAACTAAATTTTCTTTTAGCATTAAAATTCATTTTTATAGATATTGTGGCTCTTAAACACTGCGATCCGAAAAACAGGAATGAAAATTACTACATTAATATCAAAAACAGATTTCACTAGATTATTTTTAAAAATTAATCTAGATAATCAAGATGGTGGATGCATCAAATTTTCGGATTACAGGATCTGTATTGAATAGCAAATTTTTTTTATCGTAAACATATTTCTCTTGATAATAGGATCAAATATTATTATTATTAATCAGTGGGTGATCGGTTAACGAACATAATCCATTCCAAGATTGTTGGTTAACCGATCATCGATTTACCATAAGCTTTTATGGGAATTTGATTAATTCGTTCCGGAGGCCCAAAAAACATAAATAAAAAATTATATAATTTCTTACTACGTTTATTTATGTAAGTAACAATAATATATACATACATAATCTTGCATTTTCATTTATATGATTATTCACAATAATATATACATACATAATCTTGCATTTTCATCTATATGTTTATTGATAAAGAATCTGACCAATATTGATTGCTTTTCTCTCTCCTTCAGGATAATAAGAATGCTGTTTAATACCCGTTACAGACTAGACCGCTTAAAGTACTTTAAGGTCGAATTTAACGGATAATAATGCTTTCCAGACACAAAATATTGAAATACGTTAAGAGTTAAAGTACTTTAAGTTAACGGATGTACAGTACGTTAAAGAACTTTTAGAGGCATAAAGTACTTTAGCGAGTCAATAGCTAAGATGGTGGTGCGCAGACCAAGAAAAATTTTCGGTTCAAGGCTTTTAGGTTCTGCATATTTAATGCTATGAATAATAAAAAGCTGTTATTTTATTAATTTCTTTCGTGTTTTAAGTCAGATAGATTATACGACAAAGTAATGATTTATAACTTTAATGTTTTTTTTTCTTAATTAAATTTTTTTTGCGTCGTAGTTTAGACAAAAAGGTAGAAGCATGTTGTAAACGTAGGAGAAACTTAGAAATACTATTTAGAATTCCGAAAATATCCCCAGTTAGCTGCCCCTAGCGAAGAAATTCCTATAGGCTCGGTAGAGCATGGCTGCACCCATCCCTCGCTGATGGATGCTCTGTAGTTCGCCACTCCATCGTCCGCGTCCCTGCTGATCCGGAATTAAGAATTGGTTTGACGTATGCCCTGCGTGAGGTACGAGTGCTCTATAAGCGTCCCAATCCCAAGGCGTTGTACCGGTCCGAAGGGATGAATGGTGAAGGGGATAAAAGCCGTTACGGTGCCCACCCGAGGGTTGACCTTGCTCGGGCTGAGTGGGTTCTACCAGAGGCCGGGGAAGCTTGCTTCCTAGGGAATCATAAAACTTCGGGGAGTTGATCCGAGCGATATTCGGTCATGGCAAGGCGCCAGGAGCCCGGCCATTGCACGGGGTCGGTCGATATCGTCTCCACGGTGGCCCACCAGTCTGGCGCGGACAGTGGGCTACATCGGGGAGCCCGGCCTTTGCACGGCGTCGGTCGGTATCGTCCCTACGGTGGCCCACCAGTCTGGCGCGGACAATGGGCTGCATCGGTGATCGAACTGAGGGAGATTCTCGCCCTTTTCAAGTTGGGTCGGCTGGTCGTCATGCCTCCGCCCATCCGTTGCGATTATTAGTAAGGGTTCTGCTCTTGAGGAAGGTTCGGGTATACTATACTCTTCCGTCCTTCTAGCAGGCTGCCGCGATTTTCGCGGCGGTTGCGCCCGAGCTTTGGTGTCCTAAGGATTTCCCATTTTTGGGAGAACTTGAGTTTTCGATCCCTTCGGGGGACAGTCCGGTCGCTCAATAATGAGCACCAGTCTCTGTAGCAAATACACAGCCTCTTGTGTCTCCACTTCCTCTGTGGACGGAGTCAATTCTCGGCCCATTAAAGGTCGCTTCGGCGACACAGTGCACTAGATACGAATGCGGCCTTCTTACCCCTAGGCCTGGCAAACCTGAGCGAGTCCGCCGTATTCGTATTTCGTTCGCTTTGTGGATCAGAGTGGTGGTCAGGTGAGTCCGCACCTCTAGTTGCAATGATTAAGCCGAGATTATTCTCGCAGACGTTAAGTACCCTGTAGACCCTCAGTAGGTGGAGCAGGAGAAAAGCTTTGGCTAAAGTCTCAGAATATTGATCCTATGGGTTTCCCAGGCCCGACCGGAGAATGTGATCTGAGGACACTGGTGTGCGACTGCACGGGCACCTTCTTCCAGTGTGGGGATTCTTAGTAAAATGCCATCCCAGTGGGAGTTTCTTAGTGTATCCAGACACTATGAGCGTATCGGCCCGGCTGCGGATGCAGATACAGACATAGTGCCTGCCGGCACAAGCCCCTCCCCACATCAAGGCGGGCTCCCCTCAAAGGGGTGTGGAGTCAACATTGTATCTTCCCTTTCGTAGCCACTATTCGTAAACATACTACTTGCTGCGAACGCAGGCGGTGAACTTTGATATACATTAATCTGGCTTTCCAAACTAAGAGTTTAAGCTTTTCATCGGTGGTTTACTGATATCTTGATTTGCTATTAAAATTCGTTTACGTTTACGAAATTGTAAAACATGCAATGATCAAAGTGATATCATTTTATGTATGTTTATTATAAAAGGAAAGTAATAAAATGTTTTTGAATTAGTATAGAAACTTTATTTTTAATTGACATGAAAAGGTATAAAAAACTAAAAAATTGATCAGTCTGAAATGAACGGAAAATCGAAAACAATCGTCATTTTTTGCGGTAGAAAAACCGGAACGGAAATGAACATTTCTTTAACTAAAACGGAATGAATAAATAATGGTTCCAAGACCTAATATTGATGGTTTATTCGCATTTTTCTCGATTTCCATTAAAATACTAAATAAAGGCAAACAACTAATAAAATTAATAACAAAATTAATGGGAAAATAGATGTAGGAATCGAATCATGGAAAATATATACAGTTAACAATATATGTATCCATAGAACAGTTCTTCATAGAGTTATGATAATATTTATTTATCTTTCTTAACAGATCAGGAAAAACATGGAAGCCGAGAAGAAAAATCTTGACTCCTTCGTTTCACTTGAAGATACTAGAAAATTTCCAAAGTTATATAAATAAACATTCTTTTGTACTAATCGAAAAAATAAATAAGAAGTTGCATCTTCCATGGATGAATATAGATTCAATGTTATCCTTATGCACTTTAGATATCATTGCTGGTAATAAATGTTGAGTTGTTGATATCTGTTTCTGACTGGCCTCGTGATGCCATTTCTGATATATCAGTAACTTTATTTTTTGTGTCAAGAGTTCATGAGGCCATTTGAGTTGTTAATATCAAAAATGGTTATTGTATTTTAATATTCGTACTATATATTTTTATTATAGAAACTTCTATGGGAGTGGAAATAAATGCGCAGGATAACGAAGAATCGGAATTTGTTAAAGTTACTAAAAGGTGTATATTTTTAAAAATTTACGAATGAATTATTAAAATTTAATGCGCACAGCAAATAATTATTATATTTCTAGAATTGAGGAATTAATTAACATTAGATATTTTAAACCATGGTTGTGGCCCGATATCATTTTCTATCTAACTCCAAGTGGAAGAGAATTCAAAAAAGTTGTGCAGACTTTGCACAGTTTTACTAGAAAGGTAATAAATCTTTCAAATTTCTGTAATATTTAATAATATTTTAAAACTTATTATGCTCCTCGTGGCAGGTAATATCAGAGAAGGAGAAAGAAGCTGAGAAAAACATAAATAGCGAATATTTAGATGATACAGAAAATATTTATATGCAAAGCAAGAAGAGAAGAGCTTTCCTTGATCTACTACTCCACAATTACAAAAACGAAAGAAATATAAGTCTAGAAGAAATGAGAGAAGAAGTAGATACTTTCATGTTTGCGGTAAATATTATAATCATCAATAATCGGTTTAGTCATAGATTTAAATATCATTAACTTAAATTTGTCTTTAGAAGTTGGTTGTTTGCATCTAAAAGTGATAATGCAGAAATCGTGATGAAATTATATCGAAGAAAAGATAAAAAATAATAATTAACGAACGTAACTTAGAGCACAAACAGTATTATCATTAAATGAGTTTGCATACGAAGACTCATTTAACACTTATGAAATGGGTAGTTAACGAGGTAATCAGTATTGAAACAATCTTGAAAATAATGGAAAAAATAATCCCACGGCATGGCTAGTTTTAATTGAACAATCATTAATGCCTGTAAGTCTACATAATTAATAATCAAATTAACATATTTGAAGTTACAGAGGTAGTGCAAAGTAGTGCAAGTAGAGGTAGTGTCGCCTGCAATATCTTCCTTCCGATACGTAAAAGTTTAAGTATAAATATTTTAATCCATTTTATTAATATTTAGGGTCACGATACTACTAGTGTTGGAATCGGTTGGGCTCTCTATAACATTGGTCTTTATCCAGATATACAACAGAAATTGTACGAAGAGTTGTATAATATATTTGGAGACGATAAAGAAAGACCTGTTACTATGGAAGATATCAGAGAAATGAAATATTTGAATTGTGTACTAAAGGTAAAAAAATATTTTTGAATATTCATTATTTCTGACTATGATTAGCAATGATTTTAAAATATCTATTTTCAGGAATCATTTAGAATATTTCCTTCGGTTCCTGCTATTGTCAGAAACACTGATGAAGATGTGAAGTTGGGCAAGTTTCATTAATTTGTCTTTCATTTTTACTAATTATTTTATTGATGATGATAACGTTAACATAAATTTATTATTGAATTATTTTTAGATGATAAAATTACCATCCCGAAAAAATCCTCAATTCTGATTGAAATATATTCCCTACACCACGATTCTGAATGTTTTCCAAATCCCGAAATTTTTGATCCCGACAGATTTTTACGTGATAACTCTATAAACAGACATCCTTTTTCTTTTATTCCGTTTTCTGCTGGACCGAGAAATTGCATCGGTAATTAAAATTTTATAAATCTTCTCTGATATTCTTATTTTCAATTTTCTGACTATTATTATACTCACAGGACAAAAGTTTGCCACGATGGAAGAGAAAATTGTCGTTGCCAACATATTACGCCATTTCCATGTCCGTTCCCTTGATTCACGTGATAAAATAATAGTATGTGCAACAATTGTGCTTCGAAGCACTAACAAGCTACGATTACAGTTTTCAAGAAGACAGTAGTAGAATTTTTATTAGATTTTCTAAAAGAATTAGTATTAGAAAATGAAATTTATGCATGAAAAAATATACATATCCTTCCAAAGCACGCAGAACCTTTATAAATCACTCTAGAAAATTGACATTGTACGAATGTTATTTTGTATATTAAATGATTGGCAAAATTCTGCTTTTCACGGAATCCGAGATTTTTGCCATAATATTTTTAGTCATATTACTAGTAGGAAATCGGTATATAAATCAATCGCGAAAACGGAACCGATAAGTAGCTATATGAAAAAGTATTTATCACAATGAAGTATCGATACCTGTGCGCGACGCCATCTTGAAAGGAACAATGTTTTGCGCGACACTTTCAAGATGTAAAATTACACGAATTAGTGTTTTAGAAGAGCGATTTCGTTTTATGAATACGTGTTATAGAAGAGCACGTTATACGGGAGTTTACTGTAATACATCTTGAAGGTGACGCGCAAGAATTACATTCAAACTCCTTGGCAAGATCATTTTCAAAATGATGTAATTACACATCTTGATACAAATATATATTATATATTAATGTATATATAATATATAAATCCATAAATTGCATGAGTAACTTATGGATTTCATCATAAAATCATAACCCATATAATCGGAAGAATAATTCCCGGCGTATTTTTGGCTTTTAAAACAAGGTGTAAGACCATAGCAGGTTTTCGTCATTACGATGATGGTCACGTGACGTCTTACTTCGCGTTCAATATGGCAGCGGTACATGGTTCGTTTACCAATTCTGAGGTAAATTTTTGGAAATATCTTCTAATCGGTGCCCCTTTCGTCCATGGTTCTATTATAATTTTTGACCAGTTTGATTAGACCTGTCTAATGGTATCACATTTGGCAATTCCGTGAAAAGCAGAATTCAGCCAAATTATTTGATTATTATATCAGATATGTACATAATTATTTAAATATTTCGCCTACTTTTTTCGCACTTAATCTGTTCTTTCCACTAAATTATACTTGATTATATGTTATGAATAGTACAATTCTCTGACGCCAGAGATCTAATTTCCATTAACTCTCTGGTGTCAAAAGATGGTAATGTTGTTATTAGTTAATTCGATTTTATATGTAAAGAACAATACCGGTAATTTGAAAAAAAATTAATCGAAAGTATCTTTATTTACTATCCGTGTAAATCGAGTATTATCTAAATTTAAATGAAAATATAACTGAATTAAGGTAATTATTTAATCAAACTAATTAAATTTATTAAAAATTATAATTTATGTATGTGAAAGATGCATTTATAAATCATGTTTTACGGCGGCCGGATGGCCGACTGGGTCTGATCCCAGATTTTTTCGGGATACTAGGCCCGGCCCAGTCCTTCACCATCCGGCCCCCAACACGGGTGTTGGTGCAGCCCGTGGTTGGAACTGGCCCCACCCACTTAGTAATCTTCCTGATTGTAAAGGGGACATAAAATATGAAAAAATCACGTTTTAAAGTAGATCGATAAATTTACTTTCTAAATTACGTCGATTACATTTTATAATAGAAAATGCGAAGAAATTTATGAAAATTTGCAGATATTTGAAATTAATCATAAAATGTAGAATTTATTTATTTACATTTATTAAATACAAAATTAAAGGATTTATATATGTTATTCGAATGTTTAATAATTTATATCAAGAAGAAGCTTCATAGTCTGAATTAACCCATAAAAATAATTTATGCAAAGCCAAATTTATGTAATATTTTATTTTCTGTGTAATTTTAAGCCGCTTTCTACTGTTTACATACTAAGTAGCGGGGGATTCTAGTTGCCACCACTAGAAGGCCATCTCCCTACTGGGTAAACTTTCAAGGGAAGTAGGGGTCTAACAAACCGAGCTCGGACTGCTCCTGAAAATATCAGAAGGTCTAAGATCTGGGAATTGAGTCCTGACCCTACAGGATGAAAGCTTAGCAATTACAGCCATGTGGCCTACGACATATGCCATTTTGTGACTCCTAAGTTATAATATTTAAGATGCCTTCAGAGGCATTTAATATTTATTAGTAAAGTTAAAGTGAAGTCCTTTATAATATGCAATAGGCTGCCCGTGCAGTCAGATGTTGTTCAACTGTAGCTTTTCTATCTTATACATTAATCTGATTCTGAATACAAACTAAATTCGCATCAACTAAGACAAAACTCAGAATTGATTGATCTATTTATTATGAAAGGAAAATAACTCCTATCATGCAATATTTAAGTTACGGTAAAAAGAAAGTCTTAAGAAAATAAAGAAAAATTAGATATCAACATAAAATGATATACATAACGTGAGAACTTTAGTCAGCTGGATTGGCCGCATGGAAACGCTTCGGCTTTCCACTCTGGAGGACCCGGGTTCGAATCCCGGGTCCCACCCCTTGAAAATATTTATCATGGGGTCCGGACCCAGCCCGTCGATCCCCGTCATCCACAATCCGGCTAACCCCTCCGCAGGGATGGGCAGCCTGTGGAAGGGCTTGTTTCGCCCCGTACATAGTATTCTACCCGAATGGAGCGTGGTGTCATCTGTTGACAAAAATTCGTGAGAACTTTGTTTAATAATTATTGCTGTATAAGATATTGTAAATAATATATACAGCGTACAGTTTAAGTTCTAAATTTATATGACGGTCAGATGGCCACGTGGTAAAGCTGTGGTTTACCACCCTAGATGATCTGGGCTCAAATCCGGGTCCCACACCTTCAGTTATTCAGGAGGGATCCGAGCCCGGCCGTTGAACACTATCGTTCAACCATCCAATTGACCCCATCATGGGAGTTGGCCAGCTTGTGGTGAGTTCTATGAATGGTCGCCGCCAGATAAATAGATCAATCAATTCCATATATCCTTCGCGAGATATGGCGGCTTAACATATCTAACCTAACTTAACCTAAATTTATACTGGTTGGCCAGATGGCCGCGTAGTAAAGCTGTGGCTTAACACTTTGGAGGATCCAGGTAACATATCTCCAGTTTTTTGGAGGGGGTCCGCCCGAATTGAACCCCATCCTTCGACCAGGCTGACTCTATCATAGGTGTTGGTCGGCCTTTGATAGCCTCTATATGTGGCCACCGCCAAATACAGAATATCCCTCGTGAGATATGATGACATATTAACTAACCTAATATAAATTTATACTGATGATTTATCGAATTTTATCTCAAATAAACAATTACATAATAATTTATATTAATTATTATAATACAGTATAGTATTTTTATACATAATATGAACATGCTATATAAGTTGTTGTTCGTGAGCATTTAAATTACTAATGTAAAGTATGACTTACTCCCCTGAAAATTTTGTTGAGTAAATTAATTAGACAAAGATATAATGTGACTTTTTATTCGTGATGGAGAAATATTTAAAAATCAAGTTATCTGGAGGAAAAAAAAGATAAAAATATAAATATACGAGTATATTTACCTTATTGTGTAAACTTTATTGATTTCCTATTTATATGAGTTTTTATCATGTTGGCATTGATAAAATATCAATTATATTACAGTATTCAAAAATATATTTCTACATTTTCTTGTTAATAATAATAAAACTGGTAAATAAACAAGAAAATGGATATTTTGAATAGGAAATGGGAAATACATCGTGTCAAACAATACAAATGATAGAGAGATGATATAAGAAAAGTAATTGGTTCCCAGTATATGCATATTGCACAAGATAGATACAAATGGAAACAAAAGAAGGATGTATATAAATCCGGCAGTGTATGAAATAAGAAATGCGGATGATGATGATGATGATGGATATTTTAAATGTATTCACAGCATATGTTTCTTTAGAGCTCACGTTTTAATAATTAAAACATAAAATCAGTTCAAGTGAGTGGATTAAAGTATCACTTTATCACTTGTTGATAACATCGATAATGAAAACAATCAGTGGCAATCTGTTGAATTTTTACTATTCTTTCTTAACATGGGACAAAATAAAATTTTCAATTTTTCAATGTAAATTTATCATTAAGAACTTATATTCGATTGTTGAATTGTCGCACCTGGGAAAATACCTATAATTTATATCCTTTCGCTACTTCATCAATGTTTAAATATTTTAAGCTTTGTTAAGAATATATATATAAATTCACGTCACATAGATTCAGAATTAAATATTTCCAAAGATAATAAAGAATATTTCAAGATTAGATATTAATTTAATTAAGGAACAGATTTGATATCAAAGTCTATCATTCTTATCAGTCTGATAAGTTATATCCGGCTGATATGCTGTTTGCAATATGTGTTGTTCTCGTTCCTCTTCTGTTACTAATACTAAAAATATCATGGAGTCAACAACAAAGTTTAAAGAGACTTAAAGAATGTAATTTACCCGTTCATCAGTTCGCACCTATTTGGTATGATTTTTATTAGATCATTTTTACCACGCCATCCAGACTACAATGAAGGAAGTTGTGAGTAATGTATGATATACAGCTAAATAATCTTTTAACTGTAAAATTTATTTTTACAGATATTGTAGTGCTTAAACCCTACGATACCTCTAATCCGAAATCCGAAAAACCGGAATGTAAAATTACTACATTAATTTCAGAAACAGAATTTCCTAAATTATTTTTTAAAAATTAATCTAGAAATTCAAGATGACGGAATTATCAAATTTTTGGATGACAGATTCTTTATTGTATTAGCAAATTTTTTATCGTAAAAATATTTCCCTTGATAGTAAGATCATGTATTATTATTATTTTTTCTTAGTTTACATTGTTGAAAATTTTTTAAAAAATTTGATACGAACCATTCAAACCGTTCAAGAGCTTTAAAAACTTGCAAGAGTTTGCATATAAATTATTAATAAAAATATAAAAACTGTTTATCAGAATTTCTTACTTTTTGAAGCTTTTCAATCACAGCATTTACGATGATAACGATGATTGTATATAAAAATTTTAACAAAAGATATGAAAAATTTAATATATTTTATAAATATAAATATAGGGATATTTCAGTATTTTTCTGGTCTATGTCAATTGTATAAAAAAGAAAGGATTTATGCAACTTGTTATGTTGGAGATATTGGTGTGTATCTATTTAAACCTGAATATATCGAAGTAAGTTGACTTTTTGTGTTCTGAAATTATAGTAAATACAAAAAAGTAATTAAAAAGGCATAGTAATCTTAAGAACAAAATTATATTTGTGTTTTTTCAGGTTATTCTGAATAGTAATACAGTGCTCGATAAAGGTTGGACATATAGAAATTTTAAACTATGGCTGGGTAATGGATTAATTACGAGGTAGAAAAGCATGATTTTCATTATTTTTAGCTCAATGTCATAAAAATATGTATAATTCTAGATAATGCAATGCAAATCTTTCAGATTATGACTTCAGCTCTAAGAATATAGATGCTTCTTTATATATTTCTCGACTTCCATTAAAATACTAAATAATAACATAGATAAATACCAACAAATAATAAAAATAATAACAAAATTAATGGAAAAATTGATTAAGGAATCGAATCTATGGACTCATATACAGTTAACAAATAAATATATCCTTTGCATCAATTCTTGGTGCAGTTTTGATTATTATTATTTAACTTTCTTAACAGATCAGGAAAAACATGGAAGCCGAGAAGAAAAATCTTAACTCCAACGTTTCACTTGAAGATACTAGAAAATTTCCAAAGTTATATAAATAAACATTCTTTTGTACTAATCGAGAAAATAAATAAGAAGTTACATCTTCCGTGGATCGATATACATTCAATGCTATCCTTGTGCACTTTAGATATCATTGCTGGTAATAACAGTTGAATTATTGATATCAAAAATGGTTATTGTATTTTAGTATTCCTACTATATGTTTTTATTATAGAAACTGCTATGGGAGTGGAAATAAGTGCGCAGGATAACGAAGATTCCGAATATATTAAAGCCATTAAAAGGTGTATATTTTTAAAAATTTACTAATTAATTATTAATATTAAATGCCTACAGTAAATATTTATCATCTTTATAGAACGGAAGAATTAATTAACACTAGAGACTTGAAACCATGGTTGTGGCCAGATATCATTTTCTATCTAACTCCAAGTGGAAGAGAATTCAAAAAAGTTGTGCAGACTTTGCACAGTTTTACTAGAAAGGTAATAAATCTTTCAAATTTCTGTAATATTTAATAATATTTTAAAAATTATTATGCTCCTCGTGGCAGGTAATATCAGAGAAGGAGAAAGAAGCTGAGAAAAACATAAATAGCGAATATTTAGATGATACAGAAAATATTTATATGCAAAGCAAGAAGAGAAGAGCTTTCCTTGATCTACTACTCCATAATTACAAAAACGAAAAAAATATTACTTTAGAAGAGATGAGAGAAGAAGTAGATACTTTCATGTTTGCGGTAAATATCATTATCATCAATAATTGCATAGTCATAGATTTAAATATTTTTTTTTTCTTAAATTTTCATTACGATATGGTTCTTTGTATCTAAATTGATAATGGAGAAATCATGATGAAATTATTTCAAATAAATGGTATATTAATGAATTAAACTTAGTGCACACTCAGTATTATTTAACAGTAAATATGTATATGCCTGCATATAATTATGAAAATATGCAATTGCTACTTAACGAGATAATCGTTATTAAAACAATCTTCAAGATACTTGAGGGTATCTTTGGAAAAATACTGAATATGGACTCTTCATGGCTTTTTGCATTGCTATGCCCGTTCCAATTAGTTAGATTACAATGCGGCGGCCCAGTTCCAAATATTCAGTCTCCTACACGGGATGCACCCATTTGTCCACTCTGGATATCTTTGGAAAAATACTGAATATGGACTCTTCATGGCTTTTTGCATTTCTATGCCCGTTCCAATTAGTTAGATTACAATGGGGCGGCCCAGTTCCAAATATTCAGTCTCCTACACGGGATGCACCCATTTGTCCACTCTGGTGACACGCAAAACGTGTCACGGGAGGACCTAGTGACACGTTTTGCGTGCCACCAGGGTCCTCCTGCTGACACGCAAAACGTTACAACTCGACCATCTGGCTGCCTCATTGCAAGGTTAGTTTTAACTGAACATTCGTTAAACTCTGTAATGGTGCATATGAATAATTAACAATAAAAGTTATAACGTTTAGATTCAGAAGTATTGCAAAATAGGAAAACAAATTTCTTTGATATATGTTAATTATGCTTGCATATTGTAGACTTGCAATATGTTCCTTGTGATATTTAAAAGCTTTCGTCTGTGCAGTGTTTTATACTCCTTGCCAACGTGTAGGTACTATGCGGCGTATTCCAGTTCCCAACAAAAGGGCCGCCCACACCTCTAATGGAATCAGCGGTTATGTGGAGGAGGGGTTCAAGTAGCCTAGAATGGACAATTTGTAGGTGTGGGAATCAAGAATTGAACTTGGTTCTACAGGGTGGAAGTTCAGTATGCTTCCACCTCTTCCATCAAGGCAACTACATAAAAATCTAAGTATGAATAATTTAATCCATTTAAATACTATTTAGGGTCACGATACTACTAGCGTTGGAATCAGTTGGGCTCTCTATAACATTGGTCTTTATCCTGATATACAACAAAAAGTGTATGAAGAGTTGTATAGTATATTTGGAGACGATAAAGAAAGACCTGTTACTACGGAAGATATCAGAGAAATGAAATATTTGGAATGTGTACTAAAAGTAAAAAAATATTTTGGAAAATTCATTATTTCTGACTAACAATTACAAATCTATAATTGATGATTTTAATATATTCGGTTTAGGAATCGTTTAGAGTATTTCCTTCAGTTCCTACTATTGTCAGACAAACTGATGAAGATGTGAAGCTGAGTAAGTTTCATTAATTTGTCTTTCATCTTTACTAATTATTAATATTGATGATGATAATACGAGGGTAAATGAAAAAGTAAAGGCAATTTTCACATAACATCTTCATTTCACACAAGAAGAAGAAATTACACATATCACTTTTCCATATGTGCTCCCTCCCTGCATGACAATGCACGTTTGGTATCATGCAATCAGCTTCGATATAGAAGCTGATTGCATGATACCAAAAGTGCATTGCCTTGCGTTCTTGCACTGTACATTGCGTTGCCATATGTATCGCGTCGCGAAGTAGGTTCTTAGTTGCTCACGAAGCTACATCTGCACCGCCTGCTGGAAGTCGTCATCTGACCTGAATCGACGACCACGCAGGTCCTCCTTCAAGGGCCAAAGATATAATAATCCGATGGCGTCAAATCAGGGCTGTACAGAGGATGGAGAAGTAATTAAAAGCCAATCCATTGCACTGTATCTAGGCCTCATACAGCAAAGTCAACAGTAGACACTGTGCACCGGCTTGGCTTTGAATTGCTCCCCATCTTCCGTACAGCCCTGATCTGGCTCCATCGGATTACCACATCTTCGGCCCTTGAAGGAGGTGCTTCGTGGTCGTCGATTCAGGTCAGATTACGATGTCCAGCAGGCGATGCAAACGTGGTTTCATCATCAACAAAAACAGTCTTCGCGGACTGGATATAGAAGTTGATTGAATGATATCAAAAGTGAGTTGCCATGCAGGGATCATATGTGGAAAAGTGATATGTGTAATATCTTCTTCTTGCGTGAAATAAAGATGTTATGTGAAAATTGCCTTTATTTTTTGATTTACCCTCGTATTGTTATTATTATTATTATTAATTTATATTTATATTATTTTTAGATGATAAAATTACCATTCCGAAAAAATCCTCAATTCTGATTGAAATATATTCCCTACACCACGATTCTGAATGTTTTCCAAATCCCGAAATTTTTGATCCCGACAGATTTTTACCTGAGAACTCCATAAACAGACATCCTGTTTCTTTTATTCCGTTTTCTGCAGGACCGAGAAATTGCATCGGTACTTAAAATTACATATATTTATTCTCATTTTCTTATTTTGAATTTTCTGATTAGTTTTATATGCACAGGACAAAAATTTGCCATGATGGAAGAGAAAATTGTCGTTGCCAACATATTACGCCATTTCTATGTCCGTTCCCTGGATCCACGAGATAAAATAATATTATGTACAACAATTGTACTTAGAAGCGTTAAACAACTACGATTGCAGTTTTTAAGAAGAGAGTAGCTGAATTTTATCACATTCTCTAAAAGAATAAATTTATTAGAAAAACAAATTTGTGCATGAAAAAATATACATAATATTCCACAACACCTGTAATCTATATAAATCAATCTAGAAATATGACATTCTACGATAATTATTGTGAATTAAATTATTTCTTATTAAAACAGCGGTGTACATAATTATTTTTTATATTTCGCATACATAATCGATTATTTCCATTAAATTGTTTGTTTTGAATTGTACAATTTACTGACACCAGAGATCTAATTTTTACTAACCCTCTGGTGTCAAAAGATTGAAATGCTGTTATTTAATTCCATTCAATTTATACATAATGATAATTTGAGAAAATAAATCGATATTAAACCTTTATTTCTTCTACGTTTAGAAACGAGTATCATATAAAATTTTAAATGAAAGGAGGGAATTATAATTGAATTATGTTATTACTTACTTGTTAGTCAAGATAATTTTGAGCTCATTAAAAATAATAATTTATTTATCTGTAAGATGCATCTATCAATCACATTTTAATATAGTAGAAAATAAATACAGTATTACTTACAGTAAACCCAAATAAAATTTTTAAAAATCATATATATTAATAGTCAAACGTGGATGACTGGCTGGATGTCCCTTTTTCAATCGAACCGTTGTACTGATTTCTATGTCTAATTTTTGGATGTCTGCGACAGTCAAAATTATTTGTTGTTAATAATAATTTAAAAATTAAAGAATAAAAATAAAAAATTATTTGTTATTATTAATAATTTAAAAATTAAAGAATAAAAATTACAGTGAAACTGTAATTTCTCTAAAAAGACAGAATTCGTAGATGGTGCTGTAACGTAATAATGGATGCGATTTCATGGTTTCCTGTTGGATTCCCACACGAGTTCAGAGGTATTTTTGTCGTTATATACAGTATTATTAGATTAAATCACAATATTATATTTCCTCTCATTTATATGAGCAGGTAATTTCTAATATATACAGGTACACCTCATTTAACAACCTACCTGTTTAACGACTGCTGGAACTTACGTCCGAGCTTATTTTTTTAAAGCTTTACTATTGCATGTAATTCCCTGCACTCATAATTCGAAAAATTTGATGGAGAAAAATACTTTGTGCATAATTATGATATAAATGCCTTTACATACGAGCTTATTTTTTTAAAACTTTACTATTGCATGTAATTCCCTGCACTCATAGTTCGAAAAATTTGATGGAGAAAAATACTTTGTGCATAATTATGATATAAATGCCTTTACAAACAAGTTAATCGCTTACCGACCAAGTCGTGAGAACGGAACTCGGTCGTTAAGTGAGGAGTACTTGTATTTAATCTTTATTTTAATGATTTTATTTCTTTATTTATTCTTAAAATTATTGAGGATATACCAACTAAAACAAAATAAAAATATAGTTAAAGAACTTTACCTATGATGATTAATGTTATAGAACATTTTTATCTGATTAAAATGTCTTTCTTATGCTTAAATAGCTTCAAAGAATTTTTTTATTTTTCCACGGCCTCCATTCTTGTTTCTAACAGCTGCCAACTTGTAACGAAATCATGAAGTAGCCGCAGAAATAATAAGCATGCAGTTTGAGTAATATGGAATAATTTTCAAAAATTTGATTGCACGGTAATATTTAGTTCTTCAGATATCTTAAAAGATAAACAGATAATAAATGAATGGATTAAAATTTTATCGTTATATCACCTTCAATGATATTATGTCTTCGTTGAATGCCATAAAAATCACAAAATTGTCGCCTTATCGAAGCACGGCGGAAGTGGTATATTTCGAAAGGGTGACCGAAATAGTAAAACATCCGTAGTGGACCAGGGTTCAAAGGTCAAAGGTTTACGAGATATATAGCCGCAAATTTCCGTTGGTAGCAAACGCTGCATGTGGTTTGACGTGCCTGGCCTCCACTACCTACGTCGCCTATAAACTTCCGTATCTCGTAAACCCTTAACCTTTGATCCCTGGTCCACTAGGAATTTTTTGAATGTTTATGCTCCTTTTCGATCTGTATCACTTTCGTCATGCTTTAGTAAGGCGACAATTGTGCCAATCAATGGATATTAAGAACAATAGAATTTTGAACCTCTTCCATTTCCAATAGGGCAACATTTGTGATTTTTATGGCATTCAACGAAGACATTATTTCATTGAAGGTGATATAATGATAACATTTTAATCCATTCATTTATTATCTGTTTATCTTTTAAGATAATCTGACCAACCAAATATTACCGAGATCCATTTAGCAATATTTCCGAGCATCTTTGGCGCAGCGCATAAAGTTGAAGAAAAGTCATCTCTGGCGTAACGTGGCAGCGTCTAGCAATATATAGGAAGTGACACCGACATAATTACGTTGCGTTTTACGCCTGTGAGACCCAGCCTTTATTCAACTTTCTACGCTGCGTACGAGAGTACCTTGACCATTCGTCCAATAGGGGTATGAGCTGGTTATTGAAACAGAATTATTTAGAAACTTAAAAAATGGTATTAGCGAGGTTACTAGGCTATTTATATGGGATCTAGGTTGTTTTTTAAAGAGCTTATTCGACTTAAGTCGTGGAACGAATTAGCAACCGTAAGGTGAGGTATGAGTTTATTACTAATATAGACTTCAAGTTTCCCAAATATATATATTTGATACGACTTTGTCTAAGTAATAGTTTTTATATATTATAAATTAACAGGAAAAAATCAATTAATTGAATATTACTGACTTTAATAATAAATCTTATCTGTATACATTTGCAAGCAAATGATAAAACCGAAGAAGGAAGTTCAATTCATGAACTTATCGCTATAGTATTGTCGCCAACATAGAAGGAGAAGTCACGTTTTACCAATTCTGTATCGTCATTGCTGTCTTTTTCTTGTTATGGTTACTAATACGGTGGAAGTATTATAAAGGAACGATTGTCATCAAGAAGTGTAATTTGCCTTTACGTCCAACGCATTATTTGTTGAGTGTAATTTATACAAACGTTGTTATATAGAAATCCTATCATTCACCATGGAAACTGTGAATTGTTTAACTGCGTTAATTAATAAATCAAGATTATTAATAAATGAGTACCACTAAATTTATTTTAAAAATAGGGCTGTTTCGATATTTGCAAGCACAAAAGATAAAGAAAGACTTCACTCCATTTATGTGGCTGGAAACATCATACTGCAGCAATATAAACTGGAACATATTGAAGTACAGGGCTGTTTCGATATTTGCAAGCACAAAAGATAAAGAAAGACCTCCATTTATGTGGCTGGAAACATCATACTGCAGCAATATAAACTGGAACATATTGAAGTAAAAATATATATAATGAATACATTCCAATATTAACATATAAGTGAATTTATGCTATTTTTTTTCTAGGTAATTCTGAATGGCCACGTGGTTCTTGATAAAGGCTGGATATACAATAATTTGCGTCATTGGTTTGGGAAATGGATGTATTCATTTCCCAACCAATAATATATATATAATGAGTACATTCCAATATTATTCAATAACATGTAAGTGAATTTATGCTATTTTTTTTTTCTAGGTAATTCTGAATGGCCATGTGGTTCTTGATAAAGGCTAGATATACAATAATTTGCGTCATTGGTTTGGGAAATGGATGTATTCATTTCCCAACCAATAATACATAAAAATAAATTAATACATAAAAAAATGGCTACCTTAACTTCGGCACACTACAGATGAATTTAAAAAACAAGTAACGACATCGACAGAAAAAAAATGTTCGTTTACTCTTCTGAAGAATTTTACTATGTAAGAAGTGTTTAAAATACCAAGCAAGAATAAGGTGTTATAACTTTAATTAAAAAAATATATCATTTTTTTAAAGTTTAATGAAGAAAGAATAAATTCCAATAATTAGGTATAGCGAAATTGGGAAAATTTCGAGTTTCGGTTCGAAAATATTAGTAAAATCAGTAAAATCAGCAAGATTTTACAGATCTCTACTTCAAAGGGATAAATCATAATATAACCTTAAAGTAGTTTAGTCACCCATCTATTTTATAAAATAATATCTCCCCACATGATATTATTCTCACATATGCAAAAGGAAATCTCACATATTCTCTAATCCGGCATTGTGGTTGTCTTAATAGTGCCGTATTATAGGAATTTGTTGTTTGCAGAATCCGTATTAATAAAATTCTTTGAACTTAGTAACACCAAATATTTAATTATTAAAACGTAGTTAATATAAATTAATACATAAAAAAATGGCTGCCTTAACTTCGGCACACTACAGATGAATTTAAAAAACAGGTAACGACATCGACAGGAAAAAAATGTTCGTTTATTCTTCAAAAGGATTTTACTATGTAAGAAGTGTTTAAAATACCAGGCAAGAATAAGGTGTTATAAATTGAACTTGGATTATTTACAATAGGCCAAAAGAAATTTGAAAACCAAGAAGGAAATTCTTAACACCAGCATTCCATTTTAAAATTCTAGAGAACTTTCAAGCAGTTATAAACAAGCATCGGCCAAAAGAAATTTGAAAACCAAGAAGGAAATTGTTAATACCAGCATTCCATTTTTAAATTCTAGAGAACTTTCAAGCAGTTATAAACAAGCATTCCTTCATCTTAATCGATCAACTGAAGAGAAAATCACAAGAACCATGGAAAAATGTCATTAGCGTGATGTCTGTTTGCACTTTGGATATTACTGCTGGTAAGTATAAATTTTTAAAACCATTTTTTCCCTACTCCATTGTACATATTATACACTTGTAATTATAATTTAATAGAAACAGCAATGAGCATAGAGATAAAAGCTCAAGAAAATAAAAAATCGCAATACGTCAAAGCCATTAAGAGGATGGTTTTCTTTTAGA
Organism: Olivierus martensii; assembly: GCA_000484575.1. Lineage (NCBI taxonomy): Eukaryota > Metazoa > Arthropoda > Arachnida > Scorpiones > Buthidae > Olivierus > Olivierus martensii. The sequence continues at coordinate 28,196 of AYEL01079160.1, forward strand.
TTATTCTCATAAACAATCAATTATTAAATTAATTAATTATACAGAATAGAAGATATAATTTTAATAAAAAACATGAATCCTTGGTTTTGGTCTGATATTGTCTTCAAATTGACATCACCAGGAAGAGAATTTCATCGAGTAGTCAACACTACCTAATTTTATCAAAAAAGTATAAATACATCTTAATGCTCATTTTTGATAACATAAATATTACAGTATTGTATGAATTTCCAGGTGATTTCAGAGAAAAAAAAAGAAATGCAAGAAGAAATGGATGATATAAAGAAATCAAACCAAGAAGATACTATATTATACACTTGTAATTATAATTTAATAGAAACAGCAATGGGCATAGAGATAAAAGCTCAAGAAAATAAAAAATCGCAGTACGTCAAAGCCATTAAGAGGATAGTTTTCTTTTAGATTTTCCTCATAAACAATCAATTATTAAATTAATTAATTATACAGAATAGAAGATATTATTTTAATAAAAAAACATGAATCCTTGGTTTTGGTCTGATATTGTCTTCAAATTGACATCACCAGGAAGAGAATTTCATCGAGTAGTCAACACTACCTAATTTTATCAAAAAAGTATAAATACATCTTAATGCTCATTTTTGATAACATAAATATTACAGTATTGTATGAATTTCCAGGTGATTTCAGAGAAAAAAAAAGAAATGCAAGAAGAAATGGATGATATAAAAACATAAATATTAGAGTATTGTATGAATTTCCAGGTGATTTCAGAGAAAAAAAAAAAAGAAATGCAAGAAGAAATGGATGATATAAAGAAATCAAACCAAGAAGATACTGAAAATATTTACGTGCAAAGCAAGAAAAGAAGAGCTTTTCTTAATCTTCTTCATAACCATTTAAATATTGGAAATATATCAGAGGAAGATATTAAAGAAGTGAACACATTTATGTTTGCAGTATGTCAATATTATGTCTAACATCTATGGTTTATTATCTATGAGTATATGGAATAATTTTAGATGTGTTTTATATCATTTGTTATCACAAATTTATCACCTATGGGGCCACGATAAAACTGCCGTAGGTACCCGTTGGGCATTATATAATATCGCCTTTATCCAGATATACAGAAGGTGTACAATGAAATTTATAGTATATTTGGTGAGGACAAAGAAAGACAGATGACATCAGATGATCTTCAAAAGCTGAAGTATTTAGATTGTGTCCTAAAAGTGAAATTATATTTTAATAATTTTATATTTTTATATCGTTTTTATTATTATTGTTAACTATATTTATTTATTCAGGAAACTCACAGACTGTTTCCATCAGTTCCTTTAATTGGCAGAGGTGTCAAAGAGATTTTCAAATGAGTAAGTATACAGAATGCAGTTTAAATTATTGAATTCCAAATATGTTTAATATTATATTCTTTGAATAGGCGAGAAAATTTGGATACCTGCTAAGTCCATCGTTCTTATTCAAATAAACTGTTTGCATCGTGATCCAGAATATTATCCAAACCCCGAAATTTTCGATCCTGAAAGATTTCTTCCTGAGAACTCTGTTGGAAGGCATCCTTTTGCATACATCCCGTTTTCTGCAAGGCCAAGAAATTGTATAGGTGAAAAAATAAAACTGTTGTAATTAATAACATTAAATATATTTTATACTTGATGTTTTTATATAAATTTAGAACAAAAATATGCAATGATGGATGAGAAAATTATCATAACAAACATATTGTGTTATTTCACAGTGAAATCTCTAGATCATTCTGATAAACTAGTTTTGTGCGCTGAAATTGTGCTTCCTCCTGTGAAAGAACTGAGACTGCAATTCGAAGCGAGATAGCAAATTCAGGATATGGAAATTTTGAATTTATTGTTTTTAAATATAACCCAAAAATTGTATACAGCATCACATGTAAAAATTGTTTTGTAAATATTTAAATCAAAATATTATTGTTTTCGTTTAAAATATTTTCTTAAAGTTGTAATTTTTTATTTAACATATTGAAAATAGAAATAATTTCAAAATTGACACGAATGAATATTATCAATATTATTTTCTACCAAATAAGGAAAACATTTCAATAAGTTATTTATTTAAAATATAATACAGCATGTCATTTTTCCGATCAAGGCCATTTTTTTTTGTTAACAGATGACGCCACTTTCCATTCAGGGAGAATCCATTTTTTTTGTTAACAGATGACGCCACTTTCCATTCAGGGAGAATCGCTACAATTCGGCGCCAAAATTTACCATTTTTTTGTTAACAGATGACGCCACTTTCCATTCAGGGAGAATACTATTTTTGTTAACAGATGACGCCACTTTCCATTCAGGGAGAATACTAATATTTTTTTTTGTTAACAGATGACGCCACTTTCCATTCAGGGAAAATACTAAGTGACGGGGCGAAACAAGACCTTCCACATGCTGCCCCATCCCTGCGGAGGGGTCAGCCGGATTGTGGATGACGGGGATCAACGGGCCGAGCCCGGACCCATGATAAATATTTTCAAGGGGTGGGACCCGAGACTCGAACCCGGGCACTCCAGAGTGGAAAGCCGAAGCGTTTCCACGCGGCCAATCCGGCCGACGACCCACGATAAATATTTTCAAGGGGTGGGACCCGAGACTCGAACCCGGGTCCTCAGAGTGGAAAGCCGAAGCGTTTCCACGCGGCCAATCCGGCCGACTCAACCTTGGGATATGGCTGGAAAGCCGAAGCGTTTCCACACGGCCAATCCGGCCGACTCAAGGCTATTTATTCCAGCTTTATCAGGCGGCCATCCGGTTGATAAAGCTGTGGCTTGACATTCTGGAGGATCCGGATTCAAATCCGTGTCCCACACTTCCAGTTTTTCAGAAGGGGTCCGGATCCGGCCTGTTGAACCGCATCCTTAAACCACTCTATTGACCTAATCATGGTGTTGGCCAGCTAGTGTGATGGGCTCTATAAATGGCCGCCGCCTGATACAATATATCCCTCGTGCGATATGGCGGCTTAGCCTACTAAGCTAACCTATTTGTTGCGTATCTATCAATGTAAATTGTAAGATGTCGGACACACGCTGCTTGGTAAAGCTATGATTTCCAACCTTGGAGGCTGGATTCAAATCCGAATCGAACCTTCTAGTTTTTCAGAAGGTCTCCAGCCCGGACACTTGAAGCCCATGCTTCAACCTTACTGCTGACCCCATCATGGGTGTTGGCATATCAGTGATGGGCTCTGTAAGTGGATGCTTTCAGATAAAGAATAACACCTGTCAGTATGGTTGCTTAACTAAATTATAAAATCTAATCTGGAAGAAAAATTGAACCTTATCATGTCTTCTCGTTTATATAAATAATATCTGAAATAAAAAGAGAATTCACTAAAATTCTCAGAGTGAAAAGTGAAAACAAAGCAGATATTTATTTTCAGAAGAAAGACAGAAAGTTTTTCTAGACCTTTACTATTATAATATATGGAGACATCACTGAAGAAGACTAGAGAAGAAGTGGATATATTTATATACAGAAGAGGAACACATTTTTTCTTTAGACATTACAGGGATGATCAATTAAGGTTATATGAAATATATATATATTTTTCACATATATGATTTTTTATGTTTTAGTGACATGATACCACTATAGTTGGAATAAGTTGGTCTCTATACAGTCATGACCTGCATTCTAATATCGAGGATAAGGAATGTGAGGAACTATATGAGATTTTTGGCAATGACAATGAAAGACCTGTTACATGTTAGAATTTGAAGAAGATGAAATACTTGAAATGTATGATAAAGATAAAAGTAGTTTGAAATGTTTTTAATATCAACTTCAGCAATAAAATATTTTACTTATTAGGAAGCATTAGCCTCTTCTTCCTATCGTAACTCGTTTAGTACCAAAAGAAACCAAAATTTTTTATTAATTATGAATTTTTGTTTCATGTGAATCAGTAATTTTTTGATATTTAGAACAATTGATTGAAGATCCATTGGTGACAATAATTATCGTTTTATTTTCTGCTTCTACTTTCAGAGATATGAAGCTTTCAATTTTGAAACGTTCATATTTTTGAAAGTAAAGGAGTAAGAAATATTACATTTTATTTTGCTTTAGGAGACGTCATACTACCTTAGAATTCTGTAATAACTGTATTTATTCATTCTATTCATCGAGTTCGCGGGATTTATCCTTATCCTAATATTTTCAATCCTGAACGCTTTTATCCTGAAATCTTCAAAGAACGGCATCCTTTCGCTTACATTCCATTTTCGGCAGGAAGAAAAACTATATAAAGTAATCTAGTACCATAATTATGCGGGAGATGGAGCGAAGTGTTATTGGGAGTTTTATTGATTTTTCAAAACAAAGATTTATTTTGATGGAATAAACAGTTGTGATTGCTAATATTCTACGTCATTTCCGAATTTATGCCATGGAACTTCCAGATATATTAATCGAAGAGGTCAATTAGTGCTGAGATGGTTAATGGTTTACGTTTAAAATTCGAAAGGAGATAAGGTAATAATGTATTAAAATTAAGTTATAAATATAAAAATAATAGGAACCATATAAAATTTTTGTTTAAACATAAACGAAATTTTGTTTTTATTATATTTTGGATTATTATCTGTGTCGCCATCTATGGAAAATTTATGAAAATATTTTTCGATTTCAATTTAAAGATCGAAGTTAAAATGAATTAATTATTTAATTAAAACTATAGTTTTATTTAAATTTTTAAACTGTTGAATTGAATTTAAGATTTATTTTAGATTAGTTGCATGCTTGAAGACTTCATAACAAGGTTAAAATGACTTGGCAAATCCAATGATGCCACATTTGAAGTTATATATCCTATCTTTCTTGGCAATCAAAGAAACTAACAATATCCAGTTTTGCGCAAAAATCTGAAAGGTTAAACAGAAATTATTTTTATTGCGAAACCAAAATCCCTCAACATTGAAGCAACTTTTGCTTGAATGTTGGGGGATTTTGGCATGTACACGGCCATTATGGACGTGTTGTCGAAATTTTAAGGCCTCATTTTCATTTTGTAGGGGCTTATGACAGCATGGCAGCTATTGTTATCATCATTATATACATGAAAAAATAAATTTTAGACGATGAAATTACTATTCCCGGAGGTTCTTCTATATTTATTGGAATTAATGTATTGCATCACGATCCTGAACTTTATCCGGAATCCCAAAATATTAGATCCTGATCGATTCCTACCTGAAAACGTTACAGGAAGACATCCTTATGCTATCATTCTGTTTTTAATAGCTAGTAGAATCAGATATTTTCAGCAATATTGTGTCTTTGAAGGACAAAGATTCGCATTAATGGAAGAAAAAAATCATAATGGCTACGTTCATCAGACTCAATGGTTCTAAGTGAACAGATGAATTATAGCGGTAGCGGTTGGTGTATCTGTTGAACGGCAAGTCGAACAGGGGACGCGAAATTTTTTCATATTTTACGTCCCCTTTCCAATCAGGGAGATTACTAAGAGGTCGGGGCCAGTTCCAACCACGGGCTACTCCCACATCCGTGGAGGGGGCCGGATGGTGAAGGACGGGGATCACCGGGCCTTCACCATCCGGGCCGGGCCCAGTACCCCGAAAAAATCCGGGACCAACCCGGGACGCGAACCCGGATCCTCATGTGTGGCACTCCGACAGCGTTACCACTCGGCCATCCGGCCGCCCAGGGGACGAGATTATTGAAAGAAAATGAAGCCCTTAGTAGTAGTAGTAGTAGTAGTAGTGTTTTCTTGTAAATTATCAGCTAAGATTTACAGCTGAGTCAAAGGCTATCCTTTAAAGCAGCGGTTCTCAACCTTTTCATATTGCGTACCACCAAACTCAAAATTCAAAAATTTCAGTGCTACCAACAAAAATGTCTCATATACAAATAGGAAGTCAAGATTATACACATACCACAAGTTGAGAACAGCTGTTTTAAAGGATTCCTGAAAATGAATTAACGTAGTAGTAGTAGTAGTAGAATAGGGAGGGTTATTTGTGCGTGTTCACTATCAGAGGAGTCGGTGTCGGAAAAAAAAAGTAGGTGTCGGTGTCGGCACATTTTCCTGCTGACACCCCAGCTCTGATGATATAACAGCTGAAGATATATCAGACCAAAAATGTCATTAAGTGAAGTTTGATTAGTTCAAATTACATCACTAAATCACAGAAAGGATTTATTTGATGGTAACCACTTTTAGAACATCCATGATAGAGTCAACTGGAAAGTTGAAAAATGGGGTTCAACAGATTGGGACCTCTCCTGAAAAATGGAGGTGCAAGACCCAGAATATTGAACCTGGCTTCTTGAAAATGGTAAGCAATACTTTACAATATGGCTATCTAATTGTCATATTACTAAATTTTTATAAATAAATGTCTCTGTTGTGACGTGCTTTATTTAACATGTAACTCAATTTATTTAAGAACTACAAAAATATATAAGAAAACAGTAGAGCATCTTTAAGCTCAACAGTATAGTATTAATATCAGAATTTTTCTAAGAATTAATAATTACCTCCACAAATCCTTCTCCTAAATCACTAAGAACATCTAAAACTTGAGTTACTAAAGAATCTAATTGAACACCTTCTAATTTTGGAGTGGCACAAGCACCATCTAATAGACTTGTAGTATCACAATATAAATTTGAATCTGGAATTGATTCTGGAACCTATTCAATTTTAAAATCATTAATTTTTACATTAAATGAAATAATTTAAATTATAATTACCTGAGTTGTTTCATTTGATTCTTTTATTAAATTACTGATTGATGATATAACAGGTACAGATTTATATGTAATTGGCTTTCCTAAAACTTCATATGATGAATAAATACCACTTAAAATGTAATCAATGCTAGTTGAATCTCTTAACTGGGTTAAAGAATTGTAATAAACTATACTTAATATATAAAAAAAATTTTAAAATTAAAAATTTTTTTATTTATTATTTTTAAGGATACAATGTAACTAATGCCTGAGAGAGTAGTTCTATGTCCTCCTCAAATGGAAATACTTGCTGATAATCACAAATGAAGCTGTTTGAAAAAAATATATTAAATAATTATTTACAATAAATCTAAACATTATAATTGTAATTACTTAGATTTATTTATTAAAAAAAAAATTACTATTTATCTGAAATACAATGGCTCATGATTTGAAGGAACTGTTCTGCACTTGTTGTTTGTCTACAATAAAAATAATGCAATTCAATTAAAATTTGCAAAATAAAAGTTTAAGAATTTAAATAAATATTACCTATCTAAAATTGGTTGAAGACAACAAGTAAATATTATATCCCTGAATGTTCTTATTAGACAAGATTTAGCAAGGGCTATTCTCTTATTTAATTCTATTATTATACTGAAATGAGATGATTTGTTTAAAATTAATTTTTATTGATTTAACTTATATAATTTATTGATTTATGAAATAAAAAATAATTTTACTCTTCCAATTCTTTATTTTTGTTTCTAATTTTTAATTCTGTTGTGAGAGGCAAGAAAATTGTTTCATAAAAATTTGAAATCCTGTAATATAAAATGAAAAAAATTTGTAGTAGTAGTAGTAGTAGTAGTAGTAGTAGTAGTAGTAGTAGTAGTAGTAGTAGTAGTTAAACAGAAATTATCTTATTCTGTTCAAAACAAAATAAGATAAAACTCACTAATACTTACTTCACAGTAGTTCCTTGTTGATGAAATGATACAGCTGCATTTGGATAAATATCTATAAAGGCATTAAGAGTTGCACTAGTATCTACAAGATAAAATATAAGATCTTTCAGTTTATTCCAACTGAATGTGCTTACAGGAGATAGTGCTTCTCCAAGTTTCTTTGGTTCATTGTTATTTTCAAATGCTGTAACATAATCTAAACCTAATTTATTTTCTATTGTATCAAAAACCTAAATAGAAAAGAATATTTCAGTATTAAACAAAATGATCTTTGTAAGATACTATGTTAAAATATCAACCTCAAGAACAGTAGGGATGGCAGAAACTAAATCATCCAAATATTTTGGTTGTATTTCAAAAATATTTTTTATCATTTTTTGAAGTAAATTTCTGTTTCCTCTTCCATATAATATACATAAATCCATTATTTTTGGAATATCAAATAGGTAATTTTCATAAATAATATCAGCAAATGCTTGAGGTGTAAAATGAGCAGACTGAAAATAAAATTAATGAAAATAAAATATAAACAAATATTTTCCAATAAAAGTATAAGTATTAAAAATAAGATACTATTATTGCAGGTTCCTTGAACCTATTTATTGTATATAAGATAAAATACTGTATATATAAAATAAAAATTCAGTTTCCAATAATTTGAATGTTAATATTTTCAACAACTGAATTCCAGAAATTCAAAAAACGTAAACAACCAAAAAAGCACATAACCGCAGTATAAAAAGTTTTTTTAATGTATACAATAGTAACAATATTTGACCTTGTGTGGCTTTTATTTGGAATTAATATTGGCAGGAAATATGCCAGATATATTTTGACCACATGTCGTTCCACCTCTTTAATCCAATGCATTTTCCATATCATTACCGTGCTATTTTTCTATTATTATATTAAATACGCAGCGTGAAAAGTTTTCAAAGTTAGCTATGGATGTTATACAACATTTGAGTTAGCCAGGTTATTTACTGTTGGACTGAAACCATGTCAAACTTATTAGTATGTGAATCATATTAATTATTCATATATAAAAATGTATAACGGTTCAAACATAAGTTGCCTTCTTTTAAAAATACGATTAGAGGCACGATACTATTGTATATACTTTTAACATACAAATAATGAAAAATTTTTGTTCATTCATATGGGAGTTTTGTCATAATAACTTTGTAGCGTTATGTTTCGGCTTCAAATTCATCTAATTACCTACATGTAGATGTATGACAATAACATTGAATATTAATACAGTAGTTTGACTATGGTAAGCTGGCCTGAAACCTTCCATTATAATAATATCAAACTTTGTGTCGTTTCATTGATTTTTGTTATATCAATTATGAAGTTTTTATATTCTATACAGAATATATATTCAATTATTGTTATTATTTTAATTATAATAATTATAGAAAGTACCAACTTATACCTGCTACAGACACAAAAACATAAAGTACTTTACGTTAAGCATTAAAGGACTTTAACATAAAAGTACTTTAAAGGTTGATTTCAGACACGTTTTTGGAATTTTCGTTAGTAATAGCCATCTAGTGGGAAATTTTATATAGCATAAATTTGTTTACAACGTGTTCAGCTACATTGAGCTCTATAATAATAATAATGGAAGACGATGTAAAATACATTTTTCTTGAGTTATCTCAATTATTCTTAGCTCAAGAACAACTCAAATTGCAAGAGAGATTATGCTGAAAATGCATGGAAAAATTTTTTTTCCACATATCAAGGGTTTCGAAATAGAGAGATTTGAGATAACAAGGTTACACTGTATATTACAAAGAAATGTTGAAATAATATATACATTTTCTATGATTCTCCACTGTATGGCTTTATCAACCTGATCAGCCAAATGTACAATGTATGTATCCTCCTCCTTGAAGGATACATACCTCATACAATCATTCCCCTTACTAATAGCCCTTTGAGTCTTTTTTAATATTGCATCAGGATATATAGTGTTTGATATTTCTAAACAAAAATCAATAGAAAAAATTATTTTTTCTTTGATATTATAATAATAATAATGCTATATTACAGATAAAATTAAAAAATGCAAAAAATTTACAGATACAGTATCTTAGATGGTGTGATACTTATGAAAGCTGAAAACTGTCTGATGATACATTTTCCAAACCTGAATTATCAATAATCAGATTTGATTTAGAAAATAGAAATGCCTTATATTTCAGCATTTTTATGATTCTCTTTATAAGTGAAACTTTTTTTAACCCAAAGATCATCTCCCATAACCAGGGGGCATCATTACAAAACTGGCAAACTAATATGATAGCAAGGAGTAAATTTATAACTATTTACATTTCAAATTCCAAGATCAGTTGGTTAAGTACAGTTGCTGTTAAAAAATTTTCTTTCTAACCAAGAATAATCTTTTATTAATCTGCATTGATGTTTTTCATTTATTGATATGCTTATCAAAAATCAAAAATCAAATTATTAATTTCATAATTTCATTAATTTTCAATTCAGCTTTTTGATTCCAAACTCTTGGTGATGCACAATACACCTAATTATCAACTTCAGATGACTATTTTTATTTTGATAATTGCAACATTGTAGCTTTATGCATAATCTTTCTTCTGTTCTGCCCCAGATTAACTGATTTATTCTCCAACAGAGTGAAGGATCTGTTAAAAGTAAAACCATTTTCTAATTCCTATAGGGAAAATTTTTTTTATTGATATCATTTTGCCAATTTCTTTAATTTGGCCTTCTGCCTTTCCATTGTGGATTGCCTGACAGTCATGGAGGCCTTGGTTGATCATCTCTTTTTTCCATCTAATGCCACACTCCTTCTGGTAGGAAACTTTCTTCTATTTCTTGTTTTTTCCTTTTTTATTCTACTTCATCCTTTTTTTCAAGGGTAAAACCATTGAGTACACCCTCTATCATTTTGTTCTTATCTTACTGACATCATTTTATTATTATTATTATTTCCCTTTTTTCATTGCTTATTCTGATATACTGTTTATGTTATCTAATAATAATTTTTTAGACCATCCTTCAATTTAACCAACAGAGCCAATACAATCATTAAAGATCATAAGTCAATTGAAAGAGACAAGGCCTTTTGTTTATGTTACAAAAGATATATTTATTGTATATAATACTGAATCTTCATTTTTTGAGGCTTTTCCTTAAATAACTCTTTCAAAAACACAAAAGTTATATTGTATAAACATAACTAATTATTAATATGAATAGAAATCATATAAATCAATAGAATCTAATGAAAATTTATAAATTATAATAAATATATGTAGTCCTTGACTTATGACAGGTTTTGTTCCAATGTCTCCATCATAAATAAATTCTGACATAAGTTGAGGACTTTTTAATTTTTGATTTGTTTGATTTCTGTTTTAATATTTTCATAAATTAGGTTTCTATTTAATTAAAACGGTTAAAAATGTATAAATTTACATAAACATTTTGCAAATTATTTATTAGCATGTATATAATTAAATACATAAATACAAAATTAAGAAAGAAAACTTTAAGAATTTAAGAAATTTTTTCATTAGTAGTAATATTTCTCTTATTGGACGTGATAGAGTTACAATGAGATACAAAAATTGCAACAAGAGAAATGATCACTTCAAGTGCTGATTAGCAATTAAAGAGCCAAAGGCTGTGATAAGTTAGAAGTGAGTGAATCCACTAGTGGTTATTGTATATTGTTAAAAGACTTTGCTTGTGACTAATGGCAACACTGCAATGCTTATATAAAAACAATGTGATACATGCTTGTATATGCAGATAGCAAAATTAAATGAAAGAACTTTTAATGATAACTTTTGACTATCATAACTGTGAATCATCATAAATCGAGGACTATCTGTACTGCATTCTTTAATGTTCAATAAATATCATATAGAACAAATATCAATATATAATTTTCTAGTAAAAATAAAAATTTGTAGAGCAAAGCATAGTACATAGTTATTTGTTCTATATGATATTTATTGAACATTAATCAATATATAATTTTCTAGTAAAAATAAAAATTTGTAGAGCAAAGCATAGTACATAGTGCCATTCTTATAAATTAAAAACTGTGACTAGAGTCAAAGGGTTAAGGTCAAAGAAACAAAGAAATGGCAGTAGCTTCAAAATAAATAATCTACAGACATAAAAAATATGGAAACATATGCTATAATGTTTTTTTATGAATTAATAATCTATCTATAAAAAGTATATAAGAAAACATAATGAGAGATCATAAAGAATATTTTAAATACAATAATCACATTTCCTATAGATATTTCACTGAACATGTGACTCTTCATTTCTCATATTAAAACTATTAACTCCTTCAGTATGTTTGATGTGTATAGATGTCATGGCCAATTATGCCTGTGAGCTATTGATGTGCATAGATGTCAAAACAAAGTGATGATAAAACAATAAAAAAAAGTTAAAAATAATTTAATCCTGATTTTATTACTTCAGCTATTGGAACCACTTGAAATTTCAAAATTTCATTTTTTTTAATCCCATATCATTGATTTTTTAGTCTAATACAGTGGATGATTGGTTAACGAACAATTCAGATAACGAACACTTTTTCGAAAGATTTTTATGTTTAGTTAACAAATACATGTTCGGATAACAAACACTTCAAAGAACAAACTGTGGGACTCGTGGACTGACGGAATGACAGGTCAGTCCAATGGCTGCATGATAAAGCTGTGGCTTAACATTCTGAAGGATCCAGAGTCCAACTCCTCCAATTTTTCAGGAGGGATCTGGTTCCAATTTTTTGAAACCCATTCTTCAATCTTCCAGTTGATTCCATCATGGGTGTTGGTCAGCATGTGATAATGGCAGCTCTATAAGTGGCCGCTGCCAAAAATATTCCATGAGGATATTTCAGCTTAACTAACTTAACGGAATGATAGGCTTAGGCCTCGCACATTCGTGGACTTATGGGTAAGGATGGAAGAACAGTAGTTTTTCCCGATTAAAATGAACTCAGAGACAACGTAAAACAAATCAAAGATTTATTAAAGAAGGTAAGAGAGACATTTTACAATTTTTTGGTCTTAAAATGGCACCCAAACCATGTTGAGGTCAATAGGCTTGGGGATCTCTACCGTGACAATGCTATTAATCACTTCACTACAATGCTATTAATCACTTCCGAAAAATCCTGAAGGAGAGAGAAAAGCGCGATGCTATTAATCACTTCCGAAAAATCCTGAAGGAGAGAGAAAAGCACATGACAATGCTATTAATCCACTTCCAAAAAATCCTGAAGGAGAGAGAAAAGCAATGATATTAGACAGATTCTTTATCGGAAAATAAATCAATATTGGACAGATTCTTTATCGGAAAATAAACATAATAAATGAAAATGCTGTCTATGTATGTATATATTATTGTTATTATATATAAATAAACATAAATAAAAAATTATATAATTTCTTACTATGTTTTTTGGGGTCTCTGGAACGAATTAATCAAATTCCCATAAAAACCTATGGTAAATCGATGATCGGTTAACGAACAATTCGGATAACGAACATTGTCTTGGAACAGATTATGTTTGTTAACCGATCACCCACTGTACATCAAAGCTATCCTGGTTCTGAGATGAGATAAATGATATTTTTGAAATTTTAAATAAAAATCAAATTTTTTGTGTGAATTATAAAATACTTAAGACTGAAAAAATATTATAGATAATAAAGAAACATTGGCTAATTCTGTTAAAATAAACAAAATCTTAATCATCATTTTTGTTATATTTTCACCAAAATTTAAGAGAAAAATCACAAAAAATGAAATATAAACAACCTGCACCCACTTAAATGAGTGTGACACTTTTATTGCTTTTACAGCAGCAACTTGCTTCCTGGGAAATTGCAACCAAGCTTATTTTACCCAATGACTTGGTATTGGCTGGGTTGCTACAAATAAATCAATAATATTTTCTACAGCTCTCGTGAAACATTTTTATGAGTATAATATTGAAGTTGATTGGAACCATGCCTGTATAGTCAGGCAATTTAGTAAAGCGGAAGATATTAAGATTGCAGAGACCCTTGTTATAGCTGAGTATAGTAAGAAGATTCATGTCATCAATGACTGTTTACCTGCTAATATACCTCCACAATGGTTTTTATGATTGCACTTGTATTATTATAGTTCCAACCTATAATTATTTATGTAATTCGTGTTCGCTATATTATGCTATGTATAGTTTATAACATTTAATTGTGGTTATTTTATTTATTTATTTATTTTTTTTATTTAATCAATGTATATATTTATAATTATATAATGTTGTACTCTGATGTATTAACTATGTTTCCATATAATTTGAATTTTTGAATTTTATAAGGTTCATATGTTCTATAATTTATATTCTTATGTTCTTATGTTCCAAAACCTGTAATTTTTATATGCGGATGATGATGACATTAAAGTTGAAAGCACTTCTGTGATTGTATGTTCCTTTTTCCACTTTAAATATTGTGCTAGTAACTGTCTTATTTGTCTCCCCAAGTGGAAGTTCTCTTGATATTTATATTATTTCTTATCTAATTAGATATTTAATTTTTGTATATAGTGAAGTTTGAATATCATTTAATATTACAGTTATATGCAATGAAAATTTTGTAAATTTATTACAATTTTCAAGAGGTTCTTCATTTGTATTATAACTGTTACATATTGTATTATTACCGATAAAATAATAAATGAAATTATTTAAAGTTGTACAATTATGACTATTAATTTTCTAGTTTTTGTTTATTGATTGAATAGGGACAGCCAACTGGCCAACTAACAGTTGCACACAGGCAGCCAAATTTCTTGGCATGGACTGGATATCATTAAGATTATTAGATGTCATTGGTACTCTGGAAAAATGCTGAATGGATTAGAAACCACATATTTGTTTTGGCTTTGCTTATGCAAATCTGCCTACATCAAATATAGCAGCATCTATAACAACAGAAATATTTAAAATTGCAATAAAATGATTTTTGCACAATTTATTGATCTGTGTATTATTTTAGATTTTATATACCTGTTTTAAATATTATTTTGTGATTAGTTTAAATTTTTTTTTTTTGAAATATAAAGTTAGTAGAAGTGATACAAATAAATCATGACTTATCTGCTTAGTTTATTGATTTGAAGATCTTGCTGGGGCAAAATAATTATTACATTGCTATGAAATTTTTAGGATACAAATTTACAATTTTTGTTTTAATTCCAGAGTTTCTGAGAATTTTTCTCGAGAATCAGGAATCCCAAAATAAAAAAAAGACAGAAATACTTGGAGAATTAGAGATCGAAATTTTCATGTAAATCAAGATTTTTCAGGATAGGAATCTCTAAAACAATTGCTAGCCAAGATTGCCTTCATTAGGTATTTAGAACGGAATATAATATTTAGAGCACAAAAGAATAAGAATGTTTAAGTATATTATAACATAAGAGTGATAATTTTAAACAATTAATATAATTTAGTATTTTTAATATTAAATAATCACTCATTTTGAAAATATATTTTTATTTTTATTAATGATGACAGCTTTCTAATTAATAAAAATATATTTTTTTTTTTTATCAATAATGATAACTTTCTAATTAATATTCAGATATCTGCAAGATTATTGAAATAAAAAAAAATATATTTTTAAACAAAACTGAAAATTTATTAAATTTAAATCTAAATCATAATTTCGTCATTTCATTATGCAAATTATTGCAATACCCCACTAACTTAAACAGAATAATTATTTTCATTAATAACTAAACTTACCGTTTTCCTTTATGAATTCTACTCTTATCTACTTTATCTTTTGAAAATACATCAAACTCATCATTATCATATATATTTTTACGACTTGCAAGCAAAGAAGGCTTTCGGCAACTTAAAAAATATTAAGATTTCAGTAATTCATAAAATAATAAATATATAAATTTTCTGATATCCAAAAATAAAATTTCACCTTTTCAGTTTTCTATCTAATTTATTTAAACTGCTAGGAAGACTATCATCAAGTAATGCACTAATCACTTTTTCTGCATCATAATTGTAATATTCTAAACATTGCTATGAAAGAAAAGGAGGGAAAAGTATCCACACATAAAGTTTTGATATTTCAAGTAAAAATAATGAATATTAATGTATAAAAAAAATTATAGAAATAAATTTGATAATAATTTACAAATGCATATAAACAATATTGCAAAATAAATTAATCAAAATCAGAACATCAACAAAAATTAAAACTGGAAATTCCTGAATGAAAATTTTTATTTTGAAGTTGTAGTTTAATTTGTAAAATCACAAATCTATGAGGAAATATATAAAAATTTTATTGTAAGAATACGAAATTATTTTGATAAAAATATTTTACATACAGTAAAGAATTTATCCTGCATATTTTAAAATAAATAAATAGGTTAATATCAATACATTTTATTTAATTTATGTACAGTATACAAGTATTCCCTAATATACATATATCTGATTTATTTAAAAATTTTCAAAATTTAAAATTTTATTTATTTATTTTATCCAAATTTTTTATTTATCTAAAAATTTTCCAAATTTTTTCTAATGGATTTTTAATTTCTATAAAAATCCATTATATTTGTAAATTACAAATCTGAACATGTTGTTTACGACATTTAGAAGTTCATAATACTTGATTTATATTTTGTATATTGTTTGTTGATTTTACATATCTTATTGATATTATATCATTCTTTGTATTTTCCTTTTAGTCAGAGAACAATATGGCAGCATAACATAGTATAGATATAATCACAGTAGTTCATGAGTTCTGGTAATTTTTAATCAGAATTTTTGTTAAAAAAATATTTTTCTGACTCATAAAATTTTAGTATAAAGATAAACTATTAAAACTGCTTTACTTTCTAGTCACTACGTTCAAAATAATAGCACACTAAGCAGTGAAAAACATTAAAGTTTAATGAATAATAAAAACGTTTTCAGTATCAGCAATACACAAAATAGAACAAAGGAACATTTTTAAATTTAACATTAAAGATGAAACAATATAATATAAAATAAATAGATATAAATGAAATTATAACAGTTCAATTAGAACATACTATTTCACTGGGAGGTGGAAGGATTAATAAAAATTCATTAAATATTTTTATGTATTGCATATCTCCAGGCCGCACTTAATCCATCCGCTTGCCTGATATTAATGATATTGTTTGTTTGGTGTGTACAAAATTGTATAATTGTACAAAATGTGTACAAAATTCCCTTACAAAATGTAGAAGACAACCAATTAGAAACATACATAGGAGCTACAGCCAGAAATTTTAGGGACAGATTAGCTGAACACATTGAGGATATATCTACGGGTAACCTTAACACCGCCTTAGCTCAAAGAGTGTATGAGAAGGATACAGAAGTTCTATGGCAAAATGCACGAATTATAATAAACGTACAAGATCGTAAAACGCTACCAGTGCTTGAAAAAATAGAAATTCTGAAGACCGACCAAACAAACATTATTATTAATATCAGGCAAGCAGATGGATTAAGTGCAGCCTGGAGATATGCAATACATAAAAATATTTAATGAATTTTTATTAATCCTTCCACTCCCAGGTGAAATAGTATGTTCTAATTGAACTGTTATAATTTCATTTATATCTATTTATTTTATATTATATTGTTTCATCTTTAATGTTAAATTTAAAAATGTTCCTTTGTTCTATTTTGTGTATTTCCATTCAATGCAACTGATGATAGTATTACTGATACTGAAAACGTTTTTGTTATTCATTAAACTTTAATGTTTTTCACTGCTTAGGTGCTATTATTTTGAACATAGTGTCATAAAATTTTAGTTATATGAAAAACCTTCAGTCCTGATTATTGTGTAAATTTATAATTTTGTAGCTATATTTTGAATAATCTTTATTGGTCAGCAAATTTTCATATTTTTTTAAAACAAGTTTAATCAGATAATTATAATAAATGTCTGGAAATTTTTTCTGAAAGATTTTGATTTTTGCCTGATATGAATTCAATTTTTCCTTATTATTTTCATTTTCTAATTTTACTCAAAAATAGCAAAACAAAAGTAGGTTAAAAGTAGGTTTTGGTTTCTAATCAAATTCAATTGAATATCAGAAATTCAATTATATATCAGAATTGAAGATTTTATTAACCTTTAACGCTCTAAAAGTAAAAAAATTATTGTTCTTTAACAATCCAAATTATATGAAATATGATATTTAATATTCGATATTTTGCCATAACTTTTTTATTTTTTAAGTTTTTGGCATGAAAAAATTATATTTTGTTGTCAATATACTCTGTCCTGATATCGTTTTTTAATTTTAGTTATAGGACCAAAAGAAAAAAAGAAAAAAAATACGAAAGAATTAGGCCTAATTTGCATATGTAAACAAAACATAATTTTT
>AYEL01079161.1:0-16655 GCA_000484575.1 Olivierus martensii
GAACATAAAAAGGACATAGAACAAGCTAGAACTACAACCGCCCTTGCACAAGAAGCGTATAGTAAAAACGTAAATATACTTTGGGATGAGGCCAAGGTAATCAGGAATGTACCCCGCCGCACGCAACCGGTAATAACTGAATCCCTTGAGATTATTAGGAGAAGAACGAAAGAAGATTTGATAAATGATAGACTTGCATGGGAGCCTTCAGATGTGTGGAAGTATGCCTTATATAAAGAGAGTCTTAACCAATAACTGCTTAATAAAACCTTGAATGACGTTAAGAAGTGGACTACCTGCTTTGATAGGCTCAATCGCCTTTGTATTTTAGTTTTATTTTTATTGTAATTGATTAATTTAATTCTTAATTACGTTTTTATCTTTTTGTAATACATAAAAAGTTTTTTGTACTTTGTGAAGTTAGTGCAATGTGTTAAGTTGCTTTTTTGGAACTGTATAAAAATTTTTTTGAAATGTATTTTTAATGATAATCCTGTATTCTCTGGTTACCATAGTAACACCTTTTCTATTCTATTATTTTTCCGTTATAATTGGAACTGTATGCCTGACGATGGTTTAGTAAAACCGAAAACGTTAGCTAGTTTTTGAAAATAAAAAACTTTTTATACTGCGGTTATGTGCTTTTTTGGTTGTTTACGTTTTTTGAATAACTAGATATTGAAGCAGTGATATATGTTTGAACTTTTGTTTATAGAATTCCAGAAAGTTAGATATTTTACTCATGTATATTAATAAATTCCAAAAATATTAAAACATTAAAGCCCACTATAATACTTGAATTTATAATACAGTAAACTCCCATATAACGTACTCCTCTATAACACAAATTTGTATAATGTGACAAAATATTGCAACTAGTACTCTATTTATAAATAAATAAATAACTATAAATATAATATAAATAATACGCAATTTCCTATAACGCAGAACATATCCCCTGCATTGTACGGTAGTCTGCTGTAATATATTTTCAAGAATTTTTGTACTGTGTTTATATAGAATCTCAATATACTTATTTAAATTGTGTATTAATTAATTTATATAGATAATATGTGATTTCCTATAATGCAGAACATCCTCTGCATTGTATGGGAGTCCACTACTTATTTATTTAGCCAACTGACTTTGAATTTCCCAACCAGCAAGTGATTTTTGAATTTAGGCAGCAATAAAAAATAAAAATTACTGTGGTTTTCTTAATAATTTATAACTATTTATGTAACATTATAATTAGTATTAAATTTATTTATATATATTATAAATCTTAAATGCCTGAGCAAACATGTGCACTTTTAATGCAAGAACAGCTGAATGAATTTTTATGAAACAACTTTTGTTTATTAGGGGATTTGTGCAGGAAGATTTAAAGACAGGTATTGATTATTAGAAATTGATTTTATATATTGTAATTTACATAAATTATTTGATATAAAATACAAGATGGAAGATCAATGCTGTTTGAGCCACCTCATTGGGTTACAGTGACCATGTGACATGTAAGCTGGCTGATATCATTGGATTACTGTGATCATGTCTTTGGTAACTGAGCAATCTCATTGGCTCATAATGGCCATGTGATTGTTACACGTGACCCCAATGAGACTTTTCAGTTACTAAATTAATGGCAGATATCGAATACTGTGTATATTATTTCTTTAAATTATTAAACTTCAGATTTAGTATTAAAAGATTTTTGAATTTTTTCTTTTAAATCTTTTTCCAATTTTCTATTGATTATAGCTTACATTATCTCATTTAGCCATAATATATTTAAATTAAACTTTGATTAGGCTTAGTGACCACATGTTATTAGTATCTGTGGCTGTTAGAGATTAGATATCTCTAAACAGCCATAGTCATAGTTATATATATATAAATCTAAATACCTGTGCATGCATGTTCAATTATAAGACAAGATTGGTTATTTCATAAAAATCAATTTAGCCTACATATTTCCCAATGCCCCTTAAAATTGTCAGTATCATTACCATAGCAACACAACAATTTGACTTACAATAATAGAATTTTATAAAAATTTTCGAATTATTTATGCAGCTACTGATTTGTTATTTAATCTATCTTATATAATTGCTTTTATCAATCTGCAATTATTTCATGATTTTCATTCATGTAAATTTTTATTATGTAGAAGAATCTGTATTTGAGATTAAATCACATATTTCTTGATGCTCTTCATTTGAGACTATTTCATTTCAAGTGTTGTTTTGATCTTGATTTTGATATAAAGTTTTCGTACATCATACAGTTAATATAAATTTCATAATGCAAAAAGAGGGATTTAGGTAGATTAACTCCTGCTGCTAAAAGATTGTGTTTAATTCAAGAAAATTACTTATCAAACCATACACTGCCAAATCTTATACTAATAAAGATAAAAACAGCTCAAAGGCAGGAACGTATAACAGTTTATTCTGTTATACGTTCCTGCCTTTGAGCTGTTTTTATCTTTATTAATTCAAGAAAATGAAACATTAGAAGATCGAACAAATCAAGAGAATTCTAATAGAGAAAGAGAAACAAAGAAGGGTACATTCGAAAAGACACATATTTCAAATGAAAAATGTATCTATAAGGGAAAGATTTTTAGAATACATTGAAGAAAATCTTGAATGCCATCTAAAAGGTTCTAATTTAAGAAAAAAAAGAAACTTAGTACAACACCATGAACTACCTGAGCAATGCCAGGTATGGAACTTCTAGTTGATGATAAATTAACTTATTTAATTCATAAAAAATAAGTTATTTATGAAAATAAATTTATTGGAAATTAAAATAAAACTGAAAATATTTCAATCTATTTTTGAAAAATATTAATTTTGACTTTAGGAGAATCCATAAGCTGTTTTACATTTTTGGGGGAAGAATGTAGATGATCTGTAATAATAAATGACATAGGGCAGGATTTCCCAGCGGGGATGCAAAATGGCAGGGAGTGCGAGATAACATTTCAGAAGTATATTATGCTGCTATTATATTCCAAAAATAATTGTTATCAATATTTCCAGGCTATTCCAGTGAGAGTGCATAGACTTTTATCTCATTGCAGGGTCCAATAACTCAAAATGCCTGGTTAACAATCAAGATAACTAATGAAATTGCCAGATCAGTGCCCCTCAAGGCTCACCTGCACAGCATCTGCACCTCCTGCGCATGCACATAGGGTACTGGATAATTTATTAAATGCCAATACTGTAAAGTTTATAGTTTTTAGAAATATTAAGTTTGGATGCTAAATATAAATGTAAAACACTTATATTTAGCATCCAAACTTTGTAATACATTTATATTTAAAAAGCAGACCTCACCGAGTTAAAAATTGGAGTTCATTCTTATCGAAAATGAACTCCGATTTTTAAAAAATTCAGAGTTCATTTTCATTTCTATACTACACATATTTTTATAAACCGCCAACCCCGATTAGCCACCAAAATCTTGTTGAACGGATGGTGGCATCTTATCGGAGTTTGACTGTATAATGAACAAAAAGTTGTGAAAGAAATAAAATTCGGAAAAAAGTTTTGCATCATAACAATGACAATTAAAAAACATCATAAATAAAAAATTTCAAAAAGTTTTGATGAAAATTAAGCAAGACTTCTCAATTTTTATTTTTTGCTAATTGATTAAGGTTTATTTTATAAAATAAAAGCAGACCTCAACAAGTTAAATGCTTCGAAATAAGTTAAACAGTTTGAGTATTTTTTCCTAATTATAAAACTGTTTTTAATTCATGTTTGATGTTGATGTTTTCTCTGAAGAGAATTAGACAATCTTTTGTTTTATATTGGCCCTCTCCAGAACATTTAACTTCTTGTAAGAACAAACTGTCCAACTTATATTTCTTAATTTGGGTTATTAGGTTCTGAAGGCCACTAGCTTCATAGAGAGATCTGATGTTCCAAGTTCCAAATTGTAGTTTGTTCTTTCAGGTCAAGAGTCACTTTCCATCAAGACTGGTCTGATAATGAAACTTCAATGCTTAGTTCATAACAAGGGTGTTTTTTATGAAATTAGGATGTTAACCTCATGTCCAATCCTCAACTTGGAGGACCAGAGTCTCTTTCTTAGTCTGGCCCTATCCCTTGACCTGTCCAGATTAGGAAACCCTACTGGTAGCTAGGTTACCCCTGGCATAGCACTCGGGGTTATTGGGACACACTAGTCAACCCACTGCAACAAGATAAAGACACCAATGGGGAGAGTTTTTAAGTCTATTTATTAAAAATTCTTTTAATTATAGATTATATTATGAGATCAGAGTTCAAACAGCACTAAGAGCAAGTAAAAAACTTTTAATACGATAAAACGTTTTTGAACCTGTTACCGGTCTCTCATCAGTACATGTTTCTTTACTGTATTAAAAGTTTTTTACTTGCTCTTAGTGCTGTTTGAACTCTGATCTCATATATTGAAGCAAGTTGTTTTTTCAATTTTAATGATTATATTATGATAATTATTTTAAAAAACTAGTAAAAATGCAATGATTGGAATGTTTATTGCCATATTATGCTTAAATTTGACCATCACTTGATACTTAGTGGCTCTGAAATTCAAAATCCAAATGGCAAGAAATAGTTTATGATAATTATTTATTTGGCTTATTGTATTACAGTAGCTATAATTATATTTATATTAATGTCTTTGGAACATTTTTAACATTAAAAGATAAAATGGCAGTGACTTTTGATATCCAAGGACTAATTAATGGGAAATTAGTTTTCAATTTACAAATTTTCACTTAAAGATTTTAAAATCCCAATAACCTTCATAAACAAATGGATAACCGTATTCTATTATTCTAAATAAGCTAATATTCAAAACAAATATTCAGAAATTACTTTTGATTCTTTATACGTTGACAATCTTAAAAACACCATGAAAATTAATCTGTGTATTCTTTGAAGTGCTACAGTCATTTCTTCTGTCACCAATGAATCAGAAATATCATGATACCTGGAAAAAATTTTCATTAAATATTTATAAATTTATATTTCATCAAGAAAAAGATTCAATAGAATATATTGAATGGTGTATGAAAGATTATATTAATATCATCTTTCATACACCAACATTTTGTTTGTGTAGACTTTTTATACTGAATAGAATCTAATTTCTTGTATATTT
Organism: Olivierus martensii; assembly: GCA_000484575.1. Lineage (NCBI taxonomy): Eukaryota > Metazoa > Arthropoda > Arachnida > Scorpiones > Buthidae > Olivierus > Olivierus martensii. The sequence goes on from AYEL01079161.1 coordinate 5,167, forward strand.
CAACTAAAGATTTGTAATTTTTGATCAATAATATTTGTATTAAGTCCATTGTGGAAGATAATACAAATATTGTGATAGCATCAGATCTGTTCCACTCAAGTATTCTTCCAGCCTAGCTGGTTTCAGTTATTGCATTAATAGATTTTGCTCTTAGGGCACACTTCATTTGAAATTTCCATTGATTGTAATTTCTTCCATCAAATTTAGATATGCTTCTCACTTCAAATTTATTTGACATTGTTATATTAGAAATCATATTTACGAATTCATATATCCAGATGTAATTTGTTTCAACAAACTTTTGGGAATTACAGTAAATAATGAAGGACTTAAAATTCGAAGCTGATTTGACTGATCTATTCACATTTTACTCAGCTTTTCAGTTTTACCAATTTCTGACATTTTCTCATAACCAGTTACAAATTTAGGTTACTTGATCACTGATTACAAGTTATTTTAATATATGATTAAAAATAGTACAATAATGCATTCATCAATGACTACTGAAAGGACACAGACAAGACAAAAAAATAGAGGGGAAATAGAGTTTGTTTATTTTAATTGAATTCCCTCTGATCGGATGAATACATATAGGCATGCAAATTTATAGCAAATTCCAACATCAACTACATTTTCTTTTCCAATTGGCATTGACTCTGTTTCAATTACCATAATGCTTTCAAACAGTTGTTTATATTTAAATAAAAATCTTAAGTAGAATTAATGAATATATAAATCTAATTGCTCTTAAAACTACATAATTTTCATTACAGAATAATTATTCTATTAAAAAATGCTTTGTTTTCTGCCAGAAAACATCTAACAATATACACTTTATGAGCTTATAGAAGTGTATATTGTTATGAATTAATATAAAAATAAACATACATTTTAGAAAAGTAATAAATATTTATTAAATATGTAATAAAACATAATTATTTATAGATCACACTAAACTTTTCCACATCTATTTTGTCATGATAGATATTATTTGTACTCTTAGAATCTGACATTATTTCAAAATTGGGGATTTCTCAATTGCAAAGAATTCCATATTTCAAAGAGTTTATTATATATTAGTTTAAACATTCAGCTATGAAGTTTTAGATTTATTTATCTTAAGCTAATTGAAAGATGTCTTTTGGATTTATGCATCTGAAATCAAATATTGCAGTAATTTATCAGGACTCAACCCGTTGCAGCTACGCCAGCAATAAAAGAATATGTTGGTGAGCGATGAATGATTTTATAATCTGATGCAATTATTAAGCAAAATTTTTTTATTATTAACAAAGATTGTCTTATTAAATAAGAACATATTTCTTTATAAAAATTAATTACAGCATTTTCAAGATAACTGTAAAGTACAAATTATAAATTATCTGAAGCACTCGCTGATGATGATGATGCAATATATAATTAACAGTGAGAAAATACATTTTTTCTAAATAAATTCCAATTGAATTCAAAGATTTGTCTTCAATCTTAATTATTTGATTCCGTATGCTGATTTCACTGGGAACCACTTTGCTATTCAAATGGAAAATCATGATGTCAGGCCCCTTTGAATCCCGGGCCTGAGAATTTTACCCCATCATCCTCCTCCTCTCGTTGGCCCTGCTTTCGCTGCTCATTTGAAAGTGTTTTTGCCTTGAGGCACACTGCCTGACTGCCATGAACACCACTTAATCTTTCTTGACGTCATTAGACATTCTATCCACTGGCAAACAATCGTATAGTTTAGAAACAGAAAATTCAGTTGTTTTTCTTGCTCAAAAATGAATTTCATATAATAAAACATGGTGGATGTAAAATCGTTCAGATACATTACAATGGATATAATTGCAATGATTATAAAGCCCATAATAATTGTACAAAACGAAAGAGTTAATCTATAGATAGGTTAAAGTTCATAAAAGAATCAGAGGTGAAATTCGGTACATCTTTTCATACGAATCTTTAACACAATGGAATCGATGACTGTACATTAAATTATGTGTGGATAGGGTGGATTGTTAACTCTAATAAATAATCATTATTATAGCAATATACTCGAATATATCACTGATTTGACTCCTGTTCTTTTTGTGATTGTTGAATTACAGATTGACTTCTTTCGTTTTGTACTACTTTCATCGACTTTACAAAATTAAAATTATATCATCTGGCAGTTCGAAATCATCTTGCCCGCAAGTTATTTTGTGTATTTTTCGTGTCTATTATTCTTTGTTTGTTGTTTTGTTACTATTCTTTAGTCAACTGAGGATAAAATCTACACGTGCTAATTTATTATTTGTAGAAATGTTCAGTGGCCGTATACAGTCCATCACGAATGTTTTCACAAATAGAACTTCCTAATTTTGACACGTGACTATAGATTGGCAACCATCTTGACAAACTGAGAAATCTGATTCATAGAAAAATTTAAGGATTAACATATTTTGGTGTTTCAATTATAGGCATGAGTTGTCAATGAAATGGATGGACTGTAATTGGACTGACTGATGATCAACTACTCACTCACCACCTCTGAATTTCTCTAAAATCATTTGATAAAGCTATCCAGTGGTAAATAGCAGGTTAGAAAGGGAATATTCTTTTATTTTCATGTGCGAGAAACAGCGTCACGTCATAAACATCGCTGACTAAAAAAATAGATACATTAAAATCGAAGATGCTTGTAAAATTTATTGATTTTTGTATTATGTTAATTATTCTATATCATCCTTATCTACTAATTAATGTATAATTATCGTTTGAAAGTTAAAGAAGAAAAAGAATAAAAGAAGAAAAAGAAAAAGAATAAAGAATAAGATTTAAAGTTTTTAAGATAAGATTTTAATTCGTTTTGAAAGATAAGATTTTTTAAGTTTGAAAAATAGGATTTAAACCTACCAGAAAGCCTACATCTCAGGGAGGACATATTGCACCATCTACTGAATAAGTTATAAAATTATGCTATATTTGAATTTTTAAATTATTTTAGAACAGGTATTTAAAAAAATATTTAATAGTCACAAACTCTAAATTCAGCTCATAGAAACTCAAATCAAAAGGATTTATAAAGTTTCACTGTATAGTCTTCGAGCTATTTCAGTCTGAAGTTGTACGTGGCACTAATAAGGATAAAAAATTATTATATAGATTGTTCTTTCTTCTCATTCTGTGACAGTATAAAAACTAAAAAATTTTTGAGACATGGATAAAATAGTTACAATGCCAATTATTCTATTAATCATTGATATTCCTTGAAAATGGCATTAAAATTTATATTTTTAAAGATTATAATAACAACTTTTATCGTTTTTATTTGGATGTATTAAATATACATAATATTACATGAAAATTCCTTAATAGTTATTCTGTAAATCAATATATAATTCTTATTCTTATGCTAAGTGAACTAATTCTTGCCTTGCTTTATATAGTATTTTATAAAACATAAGAATGAAGCTTTGAATAAAGTTTTCTAATTAGCATCATAAACTATGTACTATTAATTACTTATAAATATATCTGTAATTTAGCAATATTACAGATAAAGACATATTACTATTTTTTTCTTATAGTAATGCATTGATATACTGAATTTGTAATAACATTTATAGCAGTAAAAATTCCAAAAACATATTTATTATTATGTTTATCACAAAGAATTTATTGTACTTAAAAACTTAGTTTTAGATAACTTTACATAAGTTTCAAGTATATTTTACCTTGGAGCATAGCATAGATAAGATTCTAAACATTTTTGTAGACTTTCATCATATATCACTTGAGACCAAAATCTGAAACAATTAAGTTAATATATTAATTATTACTCCATAAATGTAATAAATTACAACTGATATTTCACCTGTGTGCTGGTAGATGAAGCAACCAATGAAGATCTTCTTCAAGAAATTCCATTCGTTCAAGCCATTCTTCAATTCTGGCTTTAATTTTTGCTGAATTTATGGAATCTGTTTCATCATTTGTAGAAGCATAACAACTAGGTGGTTGACTATAACAGATGAATTGCCTATCTTCTGAGAATCCTATATGCTGAAAGAACATAATTAGTAACTATTGGTATTTTGTATTTGTTATACTTTCATTTATTAACTATATACAGTGGACTTTCAATTTTATGAACTTATACAGACCTCCCAAAAATGTTTATAAAATCGAAAGATTGTAAATGGGAATGACATTAATTAACATTAAGGACTTTTTGGGACCAACTAAATAGCTTGTAAAAAACATGTAGTTCGTAAAAATGTGAGTCCACTGTATAACTATTGCCAAAGAAACTGTATATACAGTCATTTCTTGAAGTTATGTCATAAGTTATTCTGTGACCACTGATATTATTTAAAATTATGTAAATTAAAATAAATGTTCCCATAAACACAATGTTATAATGAAGTAATTTGTTCCACACAAGAAATTTTGACCAAGAAGAACAGATATCTCTATTATATTATAAAAGATATTATATTTATGAAAGATTTATAAAAAAAATATGAAAATCTTCCAAATCAAACAATATGAGAAAGAAAAAGTACTTCCTCTTGAACTATGGCTAGGGCACCTGGATTATTTATTTCAAATTAAAAAAGTAAAAATAATTTACAGGACAATTTGATTTAAAGAGACCAATCTGAGAAAAATGTATGCATATCAATGATTAATCAGAATAAATTGTGAAAGATAATCTGTATCTTATTGCACACTGTCAAATTTTTTATATGGAATGCTGATTAGAAAAATAATGAGGGAAATGCATTCACAGTAATGTTGAACATTAATAGGAAATTATTGATTCTTAATATTGATAAAACCATCAAAACGTAACATCAATTAACTAGATGGTGAAAATAACCTTTAGCACTAGTAAGCAGACCAGTTACACTAAAACATTAAATAATTCTTTATTCAGAGGAGCACTTTCAGCTTATGCACCATCATCAACTCTTATACAATACTAACGTTTCTTGGAACAAAGAATATTTTTGCAATCTAGTTAAGTACCGATCAAAGCAATATATTATGTAAGCAATCGGTAACATCAATGTTAAAAAATATCAGTCCCAAAAACATTGATGTTAAAAAACATCATTTTTTCTTGTGCATTATCAGTAACAACTGCATTGACACATTCTTAATCTGTTTTCCAGTATTTTATCAACTACTTTAGTTTATTAGCTAGATATTCACTAGTATGCCATTCTTCCAATATTAAAACATCCAATGCTACAATTCCATAGTTTATTTCTCATTGTGGGGATACTGAATTCGAGCCTGCTGTAGGGTGTCAATCTACACCTCTTCATCAAAAAAAAAATAATTAGAAGGAATTCAATCAGAATGACACCTTAGATCAGTGCTTCTCAACCACTGTGCTACCAAACCTTTGAAGATAAGCCACAAAAAATTAAGAAGGAATTGCATGTATATATGTAATCGTATGAATCATATATATCAATAGTGAAACATGGTTGACTGGATATCCCTTTTGCAGTCAAACCACTGTATGATTCCTATAAATAGGGTATCGTTAGAAAAATCTAACCCTCAAATTTCTGCGACAGCCAAAATTTTTTGTCATTATTCATAATTTAAAAATTAAGGAATAAATTAAAATTATAGTTTCTGTAAATAGACAAAATCTGCAGATGGCACTATAACTTAATAAGGACTGCCATTTAATGATCCTGTTGTATGAGTATGTCTGTAATCTGAATGTAATAAATGAGAATAAATATAATAATCTGTTAATAAAAATTCGCTGTTAAATATAAATTATTAAAATATTTAGGTGTGCCACCAAATTTTAAAATATTAAAATGTGTTCCTCAACAGAAAAAAAGGTTGAGAATCACTGCCTTAGATAGATAAACCAACAATAGATTTGTTTATCGTACCACCCAGCCTGGAGAACCTCATCCTCCATGGTAATAAAAATAAAGAATTAGATGACATGCAGGTGTCACAATGAGGTCAATGAGTGAATTGTAACCTGCAGTGTAAGATGATGCAAAGAAACATTGTCTTCCCAGGGAAAAGAATCAATTTATGATAAGTGTTAAATGATCAGGTCAGGAATCTACCCAAGACTTGAGCTGAATTTGTCAGTCAGTTCTGTAACACGGAAAAGGAAGGAGCAAAATGAAAAGTTTGTTTGAGAACTTCGAGAGATTCGATCCAAAAAAAAAAAAAACCAAGAAAGAAAGAAGTCAATCACATAGTCCACACTATTTCTTTTGTGTATTTGTCAGTTAAGGTTGATGCAATTATCATCAAAAAGACATTCTCCAGTTCTACACAGAATTATACTTAAAACACAAGCCAAGCATCAATTCAAACTGAATCGAAACTAACCTCAAACAAAACAAGTTCTATTACAATCCAGGAAGAAAAGAAACTTTAAGACAAACCAGTAATGAGGAGTTCAAACCAAAGAAATTTCCTTTTGTATTGAGGTATTTATTCTCTGATGATGATTGTTGGGTTTTGAATCTGTAAAATATTTTCTCTCTCTAATAAAGGAAGTTGTTTGTTACCAAATATAAGCTCTCTATTATTTTGTCAAAGATCTCATTACCTGCCCGGCTCACTCCACTGACTGCAAATAGGCCATAAGCCAGTTCAAACCATCCTCAGGTCTCACCTCAAATTTTTTTAGTTGGTGTTATTTTTTTTATTTTTGATGTGAAATTATTTTGATAATACCTATCCCACTCATCTATAAAGTATCTGTCCACATATCAGTTGTCAATGAGCAACTCCACTACTACAAGCACTATGGCAGGAAAATAAAATTATAAACAAAATGTAAATAAAATAAGAAATCAATCAAAGGAAGAAATGCTTTCAATTTATTTTTAAATCATCATCAGCTTCCATTAACTGTAGAATAATTACTACTTATTCTACTGTTAATGGAAGCTGATGATGATTTTAAAATAAATTGAAAGCGCTTCTTCCTTTGATTGATTCTTATTTTAGTTACATTTTGTTTATAATTTTATTTTCCTGCCATAGTGCTTGTAGTAGTAGAGTCTATATCAGTTTGACAGTATAACTGTTTGTAATTTTGTCAATGAGCAAAATTTCTATTTGAGCTGCTGCTTGACTATAGCTATACTATTATTATTATGTTTATCAGAAATTAGTCTTTTAATTGTTGGTCAAGAAGAAATTTTGTACAAAGCTGCTATTGTCTTTATGAAATGTTGAAAACCAGGATCCACAATTCTCAATGACTTATTGTCTTTACATAACATAAATATAAGAGTTTGATTTAATTTATTTTCTGCTGATCCATCTGATTTGAAGTCCTCAATGTGCCTAAACAACTCAGAAATTTTACTTTTTTTTGTTGAGAGAGGTTGATGATGATGATGCTTTGACAGTGTGTTAGCATTTTTCTTCCTTCTGTAATTTGGTAGGATTCTACTTTGACTGTCTAGCATTTTTGTGTTTGACCTTACCAATTAGTGCAATGCCTCTCTGAATCCAAGTCTCATTATAGTGTGCCTTAATGCCTATCATTTTTTTTATGCTCAATAAAACATATGTTAATATGCATGTGAATGATAATATGATGAAATATATGCCAATATCATATAATGCATATTACTATATGATCATTTAATATGTGCACGCACCACCTCAAAAACACAAAGCAGTTAAAGTAGAATCTTACATGCAATTCTTTCTGAACTCCAAGAACATGTGGATGTTCGTTTTCAAGATGATACTTTAAATTCATGGTATTATCACTAGTTTTTAGTTCTTTTGAACAATATATGCAAGTTACTTTTATTTTTAACAAAATATTGCCACAAAGCTTTTCAGAGGCATACTTACTGAACTACAAAAGTATAAATACTTTGAAATGAAAAAAGAAATTGAGTGCATTTCAGATAATAAAGTGCCTCATATGAAACAGTAGGTACTAAATCAGTATTGCCAGATGGACTGTTTGATTTTCCTAATGCAAAATTAAGAGATTAAGTAAAATCATTACCAATTATAAAAATTCTATTTATAAAAATATTACATAATATTACTTAACAAATATCAATTCTACAGAGACAAAAAAATATTGAATATCAATACCAAGACATTGACCTCTAAACATTGATGTTTAAAAACATCGAACATCAATGTTTTAAAAACATTGATGGTTGATGCTCAACATTAATTCACAGTATGAATATTGTGACTAAAGATATTTGAATATAACAAAATATGCAAATTTAGTTATAACTTTATCACAATATATTTAAAATTATTTTGAAATACAATTTTTTTTTCTTCTTAAAAGATGATATACTTTCTTTGGCAAATATAATTTATTTAAGTTTTTTATTTTACATGAAATGCTGAAATGCTAAAGAAATTGAAAATAAAAAATAAAAAATATATATATATAATTTTGTTTGTAATTTAACAAAATGCTAGTAGTCCTTGATTTACAACCACTCATATTTACAATGGTGATATAATCAGTAAATTCTTTGATTAGTGAATGTAATTCACATAGGTTTGAATCTATGAGCAATGGTCTGATATACATAAAGAATCCTTTTTGTGACTGGTTCTTTTATTTTTATGTAAATTAAGTTTATTATGATACAGCAAAAGTGTAATACCAAATATTGGTAGTAAGCAATCCATAAATTTTGGGAATTTCTGATTTCTGATCACTGACTTACAACCTCAGGATTCATATTGAATCTCATCAAAGTCGAGGATTACTTGTATACTAACAATATTTTTTTAAATTAAAATTATAAAATGAAATATTCTTAAATATGAATGTATATTTATTTTTAAAACAATAATTTTTATTTATTACATTTTACATATACATGATCTTAAATATTGTACTATATCAGTCTAGGAAATAACAGCTACATCATGACATCAAAGTGCTTTAATATAAATTTCATATTTTTGCCCTCCACAACCTTTATCAAAAAAAATGAAATTTATTCATTAATATTAAACATATAAAACTTTAAAAATAATAAACAAAAAAAAAATCTCAGAGAAACATCAAAAATTATTATTTACTATAGCCATAAACTATCAAATTCTGCTGCTTATAAGAAAAACAAGGAATCCACAAGCACTTTAAGCAGGAAAAATACACAATTTATATTAGATATTTAGTACATATACTAACAATAATATGCAGTAACATTTTCGGCCTTCTATGGCCCTCCTCAGTTGCTTCTTTCAAATGTGTGTCTTACGTTCTGCACTAGTATGTGATGTAGGCCATCCCTGCTAGAATGTTTTACAAATAAACATCTATCTAAGACCTCATGTTAGCATTTAAACAGTTACCAAGTGTTACAATTTGCTGATATATAAATACCATTCTGTTAATGCAATTACTATTTTACACATTTATAAATCAAATGAATAATAATATATATAATCTAAATAGGTTATTAATTACTGTCTACAAATAAATATTTTTAATCAACACAAATATTTACTACCAAACTGACAATTAGGTCCCAAATTAAAATAAAACAAAAACTGAACTAGCTAATAGGACCTTAAAATAAAATTGAATTTTATTTTAAAGTCCTATTAGTTAGCTCAGATTTTATTTTAATATTTACTACTAATTACAATTAAATAAAATAGTATGTATTATTATAAATTTATTTTTCATTTTCAAAAAAATAATAATGTTCAGTACCAATATTTGTTTTCTAATATTCTCAACTGCATAATGAAATAATACAGCAATATATAATAATTCAAACTAATTAGGGGGTTGTTAGCCAAATAATCTGAAAAAAACCTAATTTTAACCCTAGTGAACAAAATAATACAGCAATTTATTGAAAGTTTATTTTGATTGGGGTTGAGTTTAAATTTTTAAAATAATCAATTTTTATGTGTGGCTATAAAATTTTCTGAAGCTTAAAAAATTTGATATCAATATGTTTTTATAATGAATATCAAAGAATAAAAACTAAGCACTATGCAGAAATAAAACCATTCTGCATAGTGCTTAGTTTTTATTCTTTACTCGGACTAGTTGCAGAATGTCTACAACTTTAACGAATATCAAATTTTTTACCTGTAAACATTAGGTTCATAAGATCAACATTGATTCCACAAATTCTAGTGTTTATAATTCTGGATTGAATATGGAGCTATAAATTCATATTTGTTGGTATATAGATAGCAAGTAATTTCAAAATTTCTTACAAAGAATAATAATTTAAAAAATAAATAAATAATAAAAACAAGCTATATTTAAATCATTTTTCTTGGAAATTATTTATTTTATAATTTCCAAGAAATTATACATAGAATCCATATAAAGTTATTTTAATTTAATATTTTTCCACTACAATTAACAATTTATTACAAAAATGAACTATTATATTAGCATACGATGACTGCTCAAATTACATGATTAATTAAAGAATAACTTAATCTATCTTGAAAATAATTTAATTGAAATTTACCTTTTCATAGAAATCAATGGTATAAGTTGTTAATTGGTTACAACCTAGCCCATTCAAAAAATAAAAGTATAATAATTTTATATTAAAAAATAATGCAAGATTTAACTTCAATATACAATTTTTTAAACAATTTTATTGTACAATTTGATGAATATTGACAAAAGATTGTTATACATTTTTTTGGACAAATCCAAAAAAATCTCGTAAGTATTATTATTAAAACAATGTGTTTAATACAAAATTAATTTTGTATTAAACATATTATTTTAAAAAAATCTTTTTACTAATGTGATATCATGTCTTTCCAATGATGGGATAAATTTAAATCAAACTGGATTGATCTTAGTTTTTTCTTAAATAATAATCTGTCAGAATGTTTTAATTTTAGTAAATCATAATATTAATAATCAAGACAATTATTAATATTACAGAATTAGAATTTACTGGTTTTCATTTTTAAAATATATTGGAAAAAAAAAAAAAAACAAAAATAATGTTAATATTTCAATTAACATTATTTTCAGACTTATTTTTGTTTTTTTTTAAATTTAAATTAAAGAAATGTATGATTAGACCATTATTGATGATTTTATTGTTGTTTAAAATTTGTCAAAAGTAAACAAATTCACAAAGACATTTTAATTATATGCATAATCTATACATATTATAAATCTGAAATGCCTCAGCATGCGTGTACACTTATAACACGAGAACGGCTGAATGGATTTTTATGAAATGTGTACACTTATAACACAAGAACGGCTGAATGGATTTTTATGAAACAACTGTTTGTTTGTTATGGGAATTAGATAGGGAGATTTGAAGATAGATATTGATTCTTAGAAATTTGTTTTTTTAATTATAATTGGTGTAAATTACTTGATAAAGATCAAAGATGGAAGATCAATGTTATTTGAACCACCTCATTGGGTTACAGTGACCACATGACATAACAGCTATCTGATATCATTGGATTACTATGATCGTATCTTTGGTAACTGA